>WYDI02006118.1:0-29521 GCA_009867235.2 Psittacus erithacus | reverse complement strand
AGGAGGGAGGGAGGGAGGGACGGGTGTCCGAAGCCTGCCGGGGCCGTCAGAGGTCCCCTGCCGCAGGCAGGCTGTGGGTGTGATGCTCGCCCTGCCCAGGGCGCATCACCAACCGAGACAGCAGGTAGGGAGCCGGGCACTGGGCTCCCGGCGCGTCCCGCCGCTGCACCGCCGCCGCCGCTCGTTGCCAAAGCCCGAGCGAACTTCGGGGTTTTTTTTTAATCCGGATTAAACGAGCTATGAGCCAACACTGTCCGGACTCTTCTGAACGAGTTAATGTTTCGCTACTTAAAATAGCCTTGCTCCCGCAAAGCGTAAGTAGAGCAAGCCTGGGCTGTGCCGCTGAGCTGGCGGCCAGCAGCCCGGGAGACTCTGCTGGAAGGGACGTGGCAGCGGGCAGACCTGGAGCCTGGGCTGGGGACGGGCGGCAGGAGCCGGCCTGGGGCCTGTGGCCGCTTGCCGTGCCCCTCGACCCTGAGCTTGGCTCCAGAAGGGCAGGGCGAGCCCGAGTTCTGCGGACTGTGCTGAGGAGGAATAGTGGAAAGGGCCCTACTGCTTTAAATACCTCCTGGTGTGAGTGTTCTCTGTACGTGCCCCACCGAGGGAACCGTATGCATGCAGCGGTGCTCGCAGAGGGGACTGATAACAGCCTGGTGTGGCAGCGACAAGTGTCCAAACCTCACAGAATACCTCAGAAAATGCAGCGGAGGGAGAAGCACCAGATACCGTTTATGTCTGTGGTTGCTGTGGGCATGGCCCACAGAAGTGTGCATGTGTAGGGGCATGTTAACTTCTTCCTTAAGGGTTTCCAGTAGCATTTGAACACGGATGCGCATTTCAAGACAGTTTTACACTCAGGGTAAAGTTAAATCCTAAATAAGAAGCAGAGCCAGAATTGCTGTCGGCCCTGTAAGTGGGCCGTCATTCACAGAGAATGATGGAGTTCAGGAGTGTAACCCAAGATGGTTCTGGGGTTTCTCAGGGTGAGTGCTGAGTTACCTGGCCCTTACAAACACTTTCCCCTGGTAGTGGGGTGGCCTCCCTGCACTGACCAGGCTTTTTTACCTTTCCAGTCACATCTGTAGCATGAGATTTATCAAACTGTGCCAGTTACACACTTGTTCACTTAGGACTCACAAGGGTTGCAAAGAATTTGAGATCAATAAATCTTCTTTGGAAGATATTTGCAGCTTGTTTAAGTGAAAGTTTGGCAATGTTATAATCAAGAAAAGTTGTTTTGTTTGTGGTTTGGGCTTTGTTTTTTTTTTTTTTTGTTGTTGTGTTTGTGGTTTTTTGTTGGGTTTTGGGTTTTGCTTTTTGTTTTTTTTCTTGTTTGGGGTTTTTTTTGTGTGTCTTTAAGACACTGGCATAGACAATGAAGAAGGAATTAAACTGAGCAGCCAGAACTACTTGAGTTTCCCTTTAAGGGAAATTAAAAGGGAAAATCCTACTGGAATATGTTAGACTTAAACTATAAAAACATATAGATGGTTTCCATAAGACAAAAAATGTACTTTGAGAAGTTTGAACAGGGTCTATAGCACTGTGTCCCTTGCAGTTACTGTAACTTGCCTGAAGTCCCCTCAGACTGATACTTGTCTGTTGGGGTACCTGCTTCTCTGCAATGAAAAAGGGTCTTGTGTCTTTGAATGCCAGAGTCTCTTCTCTCCTTTGTATTTCTGGGGTAGGGGGCGGGACAGTCTGAACTGTGCAGTTTTTAGGTCAGTGTGGCTCATCATATGTGGCACCTGCCAGATCTGTCTCATTCATGCTTCACTCACTCGGATGTAGGGACTGTTCCCACATGTTTGATGGCTATTCCATAGTCCCCTGCTAGCTCCACACCCTTCACACCTTTCAGAGTTTTACTGGTAAGTTACTGTCTTTTGATTCCAATGTAGAGGTCTAAGATGGCATTTGAGTTTTCTGGGGGAGAAGAGGGGTTACTTTTTGTGCCTGTTTTTCTCCTTCGAGTAGTGAATCAGGGCGAGGCTTTGTTATGCCAGGGAATAGAGGAGTTTACGGGTGGGGTGTAGCTCTCCTGGGCTTAGCCCTGCACTCCTTGCACTTTTCATTTACTCAGGCCAAACTTTCACTCAGAGGCAAGTGAAGCCAAGAAGAAGTGAAGTTTTGTCTGGGGTTTAAGGAGGAGGATCCATAGCAGTAAAGTCAGCTTAAGGTAATAACAAGGTCATCTGAGGAATTAATCTTTAACAAATGTTTAAAATACAATGAAAGTGATAATAGATGTGTTGGAAAGTACGACACTATAGGCAAGAAAAAGGGTGCTTTTCAAATCCTTATTTAAACAGTTTATAAAGCTAATTATGAAAGCTCATTTGTGACTTATGGAACACCCACCATTGTGTTTCATATATATGTACATGACCAAATACCATTAGCTTCCACTGGAAATTATAGTAGCTTATTCTGACCCTGCATATCTGCCAGTTTGTCTGGAATGACATGGTCATGCTACAGACTGTGCAGAGTGACTGCTTTTATCAGATTTAAGTTAGCAGTTAAAAACGTGGTAGTAATGGAGATGCCTGATTGTTTAGTGTAAAAACAAAGGAAATATGGCAATTTGTTTTCTCTTTTAACAGCATTTTTTTCTCATACTCGTTTAAAGTCTAGCTGAAGATAAAAACTTAAATCCCAGTATTTTAGACTGTCACAAGAAACGAAAGAAAATTTGGACTGAATTTAAGAAATCTTATTTAGATAAGGACGTCTGTTACATTTCTAGGTAATTGCTAAGGGATATTTTTTAGCTGTACTAGTATAGTTATGTGTGTACATATGTGTCTGTAAATACATAAACATGTACATGTACAAGTAAAATTATAAATACTTAAAATATCATATTTCACATGATTCATCATCATGATGAACCTCTTCAGTGATGTCATGAGAAACAGAAATAATAACTGGCAAGTTCATGGATGCCACATGATAATTAATTTCTCTCCTGTAGAGGGATATATATGGCATCACACATAAACACACCATCCGGAAAGTGTATTTGTGCATGTGCTAAACTTAGTGACTAATAGCACAGCATTGATTCTTAAGCAGAAAGCCATTCCAGTTTTTATGAACTGCCCATTTTTCAATATTTGTCTCAGAGGAATGATTTTCTAAGTGACAAAAACACTGTATGACTCCCAGGTCTTACTAAATGATCCAAGGACTCGTGAAATCCTTGCTTTTTATACCAGTGAGTTAGATAGCGTTCTGAGACAGATTCTTTGTCTTACCTAATGGATATTTTTGCATGAATGTCATGAAATACAGATAAAGATGTTTCAATTCTTATCTGCATTTTTTCCAAGCACAGCAATAGAAAATCTTTCCCGTCACAGTCCTTATGTAAGCTTACAATTTAACAGTTGTCTTGCTCTGTATTTCAGCAGCACTGAGAGTAGTACTGTACAACTGAAGTTTATGTCATACTACAAAAGCTTGGAGTTGTTCTCAGCTAAAATACTGAGTTGTGGCTGTTTAAACTTAGATTTTGGTATTTTATTGTTGAACTTAATGGTGAGAACTCAAATATTCTGTGAGCCCCCTGGGTTTGTTTTATGTCATTTAATCATTATTTGTATCAAGGCCACCCTTTAAAATTCTTGATGTGATTTTTGGCTGAGTTATGTTGGCTTAAAGAAAATTTGCTTGGAAAACTTACTGACACTGAAGAAAAATACAGGACCTGGATTTCTGAGAACCCTCCAGCCAGTGGAGATATGTATCTTTGCATTGCCCTTGGAAATCACATCCTTCCTGTATTTATGTACCACGGGTAATACACATTGGTAGTGAAGGCAGTGACTGCTGCAGTTCACCTCTGTGTGGTTAAGATGCTGTGAAGTATCTGCTCACTGTTTAAGCACTTCTCTTTGTGTACAGGGTCAATTTGCACACTGATCTACAGAAATAAATTTTTAAATTCATTTAGGTATCAGAATAGCTTTTTATAAGTGCATACTTTAAGAAATGCATCGTGTCACATTTTTAGTGTCCTGAATAATCTCAAGTCTGGGCAATATTGACCTGTAGTAAAAAGAGAAAAAAAATCTTAAGTAGTATTAGTGAATGAAGGATGATTGAGAATAAGTTAGACTGTATTATTTGTCATCTTTACTTTTTACATTTTTTACTTTTTATTTTTCTTTCACTAATCACTAGATAATTCTTCAGAAAAGCACAAAAACCCCCTGCTTTTGTTGTTGTCATCACTTGGTGGTCTTAGTGAGTGATACACTAAAGTGTACCTCTAGGGAAAAAAAGAAGATTGCTACCTCTGTTCACCTTACAGTGCAGGGTTTATCATTTTTCATAAGCGTAGATTAACTTAATTTTTTTGAAAAGTAGAAGGTATCATCTGTCTTTATAAAGAACAGTGGGTGGCCTCTGTGCCATTGGATGCAAAGGTAATGGCAACCATTCTGAAAATGGACCATAATTTATGAATTAAAGAAGATATAATGTGCTAACTTTTGCTGATTAATAAACTTTTTATTACAAGTATTGGTTACAAAAGAACAAGCCACAATTTTGACTACTCATTATCTGAGCTGCCTATTTTGCTTGGTCTGGATAGAAAACAAAAAGCGAGGCAGAGGGAACTGAATGGAGGCACAGAATAATGCAAAAGATAGAAGAGAAATGAAATACTGAACTTAGGGTTATGCTAAACTACTTGAATCCATCAAATATCATATTACTCAGTTTGCTGTTCCTACATTTTCCTATTCAAAATGAGAACATTCCCAAATGGCAGATTAGTTCTGACCAAAGATGAAACTAAATTGAGTGTATCTTCAAATGGTTTAGTAAAAAAGATATAAAATTAATTAATTATTCTGGTAAAAATTAATACTGCTCAAGACTAAAATTACTTCACCTTCCAAAATATTGTAAACTTCACAAAATTAGGATTAGGATTAAATTTTAAAATCATGTAAACATATTAAATTAGGATTATAAAAATGAAGTATTCTAACAATTTATTAAGTTTTGGGCTACTATTTTGAGATCTAAAAAAAAAAAAAAAAAAAGATTTAAAATTGGTTTAGGACCTGAGAGACTATTACACAAAATTGACATTTCATTGTTGTTATCATCTACAGTTTATTGTGCTCTGTTGGAAAAAGAGTTTAGTTGTATTAAAGGAAGTGCGGTTTTGTAGAATATCAAATATCTATTTTTTAGGGGGAGTTTTTGTTGAATTAACTTTGTGGGGATAAAAAGTGAATTAGTATTCCAGGATGTACAAAAATGCAAAATACGAATGGGTGTGTTGTGTCCTTTTATGTGACAGTATGCTATTCTGCAATTATTGGTATTTCATTACCTCATAGGAAAATCAAGTTATTAAAAAGGTAACTTGAATAACCTTAACTAAAAGCCTGACAGAAGTTCAGTATAGGCTTTGGAAATGCTTCATCTGGAAAACCAGTGACATCACTGTTGGAAATCACAGTAAATGTAACACCAAGAATAGTACTTTTTCTCAGTGGTAATATCCTACCTGTAATGATGAATGTATTTTCTTCTTGGGAATTGTAAGACACATGGGTATTTTGACAATAGTATAAGTATAAAAATAAGAAGATTAATGTGTAATTCAGTTATATTTATGAAATATTTGGAGATTTTTAAACAAGAAGATAATTAGACTTTTCCGGTAGTGGTGGTTTGGGTTTTTTTTCATGCAAATTATTATATTTGAATGATAATTATTGTGTAAGTATTTCTGAAGGTATTGAAATTAGCTGAAAGTTTTGCATTTTGTTTTCAGTTGAAGGTTGACATATAAAATACAGGTGTGTTCATTAGAAGAATAAAATGTACTTCTTACATATATTTCAGTATTCTTACATACATTCCAATTAGGAACAGGCCAAGGATAACAGAAGTGACACCAGCAGGTAACAGCTTGTTTCTCAATTGAAGACAACTTGTGAGATATCTGATCTTGTACTTTAAGCTTTTCCAAATCAGAAGTTCTGTCACTGCCTAGAACTGGACATAGGAAGCTCATCATACATAAATTGTTGGAAGCTACTGAGAAGCTATACACCAATTGTTTGTCACACAATGAAGGTTATAGGGTGTAATTTTGTATTTCTAAGAAAATCTCTGTGCACACTTTTTTTTTTTTTTAAATACTGTTGCAGTATAGGTGGTTCAGTAGCACCAGCCGGCAGGACAGCAAGGAAAATGCCATAGAAACCTTTCCACCATTCCTCTCAGAAGTTCTGATTCTTCCCAATGTTTCAGGTTACTCAAATAATTCATTCTTTTTAGAAATCAACAAAGCCAAACTTGACTAGGCTTTGAGAACATGCTTGGTGGTGGTGTACACATTCCAGAATTAAACTGTAAATTCCATAGGCTTTGAGTAATTATTTTTCTGTGTTTGTACAGTGTGAAAATAGCAGAGATTGGACATTGCTAACTTCCTGAATGCTGGAGTAAGTAAGTCCTGATAACAGTAGCATGTTTAGAATTAGGCAAACTTTGTATCACACTCTTGACACAAGTGCAGTCATATTAATAGAAGATTAATGATTGGAATGTTCAGTTTAAGTGAACTGATTTCCACCTGTTCTATTCTAAAAACAGGCAAGTTAAAGGCATCTCAGGTGAAGGAAACAGAAATAATGTTTTAAAAATATTTAAATCTTGTAGAAATTTTAGTTACAGATCTTTCTTGCTTGGTGTATGTGTGTATATATACATATATATATATATAAAAACCATGTGTGAGCCAGCCACTAAATATCCCATTTCTGTGCTCACCAAAACCCATCATGGCTGCGTGGTCACAGGGCTTTGTTGTTCTTACCCTAATTGTGCCATAGTCTACAAGGAAGTGCACTTAAGAATTGTCATTTGTCAAAAATCAATCTGATATGCCCCAGCATTGTGCAATTGTAAGATTTTTCTTAACATTGCTCTAATTGCTCTAATGTTCTTATTGTAGGTTATAAATCTGAAACAATGGGTGACTGGAGCTTTCTGGGGAGACTGTTAGAGAATGCACAGGAGCACTCCACAGTTATTGGCAAGGTTTGGCTGACGGTACTGTTTATCTTCAGGATACTGGTGCTGGGGGCTGCTGCGGAGGAGGTCTGGGGAGACGAGCAGTCAGACTTTACATGCAACACTCAGCAACCTGGTTGCGAAAATGTTTGCTATGACAAAGCCTTCCCCATTTCTCACATCCGCTTCTGGGTGCTGCAGATCATTTTTGTGTCCACTCCAACCCTCATCTATCTGGGCCATGTGCTGCACATTGTACGAATGGAGGAGAAGAGGAAAGAGAAAGAAGAGCTGAAAAAGAAGGGAAGCGTCAAAGACAGCAACTACCCAGGAGCAGCAGTGTCTGGCAGTGGTGGTGGAGCAGGCAGCAATAGCTTCAAGGATCCTCTTGGTAAAAGGGGAAAAGAGAAGCTCCCGATCCGTGATGAACGTGGTAGAATCCGTATGGGGGGTGCCCTGCTCCGTACTTATGTCTTCAACATCGTTTTCAAGACACTGTTTGAGGTGGGCTTCATTGTGGGTCAGTACTTCCTATATGGCTTTGAGCTAAAGCCAGTTTATCAGTGCAGCCGCTCACCTTGCCCACACACTGTGGACTGCTTCATCTCAAGACCCACTGAGAAGACCATCTTCATCATCTTTATGTTAGTGGTGGCCTCTGTCTCCCTGCTACTGAACATGCTTGAGATATATCACTTGGGGTGGAAGAAGCTTAAGCAGGGCATGACAAGCCGGTACAGCCTCGAGATGCCTGTTGCAACAATGACACCAGTCATGGTAACAGGGGAGTCCAAACCTGTTGCCCTGCCACCACCAGCACCACCCGTGGTGGTAACGACTGTCGTGCCCACCCCTGTTCTGCCTGACACCCGCGCTGTCACACCGTTGCTGGCCCCGGTGACCATGGCACCGTACTATGCTGCGGCTGCTCCAAGACCATGCCCCCCCTCCAACACGGCCTCTGTGGACGGCTACCCTGTTGCTCCACCAGTTCCTGAGGAGAGGCACCGTGCTGTGACCCCCACACCCATCTCCACTCCGGTCACCATCCCGACCCCCATCCCCACACCGACACCAGCCGTCATCAACTACTTCAACAGCAACAGCCATGCCCTGGTGGCCGAGCAGAATTGGATCAACATGGCAGCTGAGCAGCATGGGAAGGCATCCTCCAGCTCTGCAGGATCCTCTACCCCCAGCAGTGTCCGGCATCCTCTTCCCGAGCAGGAAGAGCCACTGGAGCAGCTACTCCCACTCCCAGTGGGGCCACCCATTGCTGCAGCCAACAGTGGCAGCAGCACCAGCCTGAGCGGGGCAAGCGGCAGCAAGTGGGATGTGGAGGGTGAGGAGGCGCTGTCAGAAGAACGGCCCGTCTCACCTGCCTGCACCACTGTGGAGATGCATGAGCCACCACTGCTCGTAGACACACGGCGCTTGAGCAGGGCCAGTAAGTCGAGCAGCTGCAGAGCCAGGTCAGACGACCTGGCCGTGTAGTGCGGTCGCCTCTGCTCCGAGAAGTGGGTGATGGAAGGCAGAGAGGGCAGGGGAGCTGCCCGGGGCAGCCAGGCCTCACGTGGTGGGATGGCCTGGGCTTCAAACTTTGACGCTTGCTGTTTTTGCACTCTGTGAGTTGTAGTGGGAAAAAGTATCAACATTTTCTAATAGGTCAGGGGTGACCGAAGCACAGCCCATGGGCCAGGGGACCGATCCCGCTTCCCTTCACATGTCAATGGCAGATCTCCCAAAGGCAGCCATAGGGGAGGCCTGCACAGATAAGAGGTGGTGATGGTTGCTGGTCATGTGTCCAGAGGCTGAATTTCATCTGAGAAAAATGTTAATATCCCCAGTGCCCACGTGGCTGCCTGTCATCTCCCTCTTGCCCTTGCCTTCACTTCCACCCTTCTTCACATAAGCTCTACATAAGCAGATGCAATGACTTATTTTCTTCCTCTTAAATCTTGCATAGCCCTGTGGCAAGCATCAGGGTGGCATTTTGCCTATCGGCACCTGTCATCTCAAAGGACCAGCTTGCCATATTAAAGGTGACTCAGTCTCTTCCGTATTACATGACTTAATAAAACCTTTGTGCTCATGGCAAATTGCCAGTGTGGTCCTTGGCCAGGCAGAGTTTAGGTAACCCCTGTAATAGACTTTTGAGGTTCATCTTTCTATAACTTTTTTTACTCTTGACCTGTTAGGAAGTGTTCAGTTTGACCTTCTAGTCAGTGTTTGCTGACCATGATCACACCATGGTTTTAAGCCTACAAATATGTTTGAGCATGTTTGATTATAATTTTAGATGACTTCTGAAATTGCTTAGAGGAGGACAGGAACTTAAACCACACCTCAGAAATTATTACACAGAACAATTTGTCTTCAGAAAGCAAGGATTATGATTTCAATACATTGTGGCCCTATACATTGCCCGTGGACAAACAATAGGATAAAGTACAGCTCTGCATTTTAGACTATTAGGTGTCGGCTTAAGTTTGTTGGGAAAATGCTTTTTAGAAGTAAACTTGAGTGCATATTTTTAAGTATTTTAATATTTTGAGAATTAATTTTGATCTGTAGGTTTAAAATTACTAGCCTGTGTAATTAATCATTTTAGTTTGATCTTACAAGAAAATGTAAGAGGAAAGAAACTTACTAATGGTAAAATTCCCAAAGCAGCGTTATTTCTTGTTGTGTTCTACCCTTTCCTTTAACTACAATCTGTTGTGTCTTACAGGTCAGTGAAAAAAGATTTAGACAATATTGTATTGCAGAAAAGGTGGCTAAAATATCTGTACCACATGCTAGTGGCTGACAGGTCTGTTCTGATCAAACTGGAGTCACTTGCAGAATTTCCATTCAATTTAACAAGGAGCAAGATTTGGGGATGGATCTTGCAGGCCTTATTCAAGCAAAACTAACATTCTTACGGAGTTTTGGGAGCCAGAAAGAATGTAGATTTGAGGCCTTAGATAAAGACATTAAAATCCTGCTTTTGAAAATGATGTTTCCCTTGAAAAAATGGGTGGAGGAAACTACTGGTTTTTTTTTTTGAAATGCAGCTTTCCTTACAGCTGGCTCTCTTCTTTATTCCTTTGTGACAAGTACTCTCACAGACATTCTGACAGTCAGAATTTTGAATGCCTGATAAGGCTCAGGAGAGTTTGGGTACAAAAGGAATGCAGGATTAGGCCCAACTTCTGTTCTTATTAAAATCCAAAAGAACTCAAGCTCGGAGTCAGTCCTGTTGCTGCTATAAATCAAAAGTACTGTAACTGGAGAAGAGCAGTCAAACACACTGGGCTAACCCTTTGCATCGTCAAAGTGTTTGGCCTGGCAGAGGAGTCCTTACTCAAGCAAAGCATGGTCACCCTGTGGCAAGTAGTTACAATTGCCAGTTACCTCTGCTGTAAAATGTTTTCCTGAATGTATTCATTTGTGTTAAAATATATTCCCAGCACTCAAGATTAAACCTGTATTTTTACTGCTTTCTGAGTAGACACAAGTAAACACTGTGTAGTTTCTCATTATCAGAAGCACTGTTCTGCAACACTTTACCATGATGTCTCATTACTTCCTTGACCTGCCTGTGATGAACCAGGTGAGAAGTCTTTCTGCTGGCACTGGCCTTGGGGGCAGACACTGCATTAAAAATCAATGTACAGTAGTACAATAAACGTATTTTCTATTAGATGTTCAGCTTCAGGCATGCTATCATGAATTTTCTATGTTATAAGCCATAAAAATCCTTTCTGCAAGAAAGATACAAGCTAAATTCTACTTACGATTGTATCCATGCAACTATGCTGAACTTAGACTAAAGTTGATAAAGTTGCTTAGATGTAAACAAAGGCATTTTAATACTCAAAAATTTGTAGATTTACTAGCATCTATGCTAGCACTTATGTAAGTTTTGCTAAACACCAAGAACTTAGTATTGCTGAGATAAGGCAGTATGCATCTCTGTATTTTAGTACATCAAAATTCATGGAGTATATTTTCCTTTCTTTTATGCTTCTAAAGAATAAAGTCAAAGTCTGTCTGGAGTGTATTTATAGAAACCAGACCACCTGGAATATGTGGGTTTTTTGTATCAACGCCGGAGAGCAAAACTGACTTCCTGTTTGATGGAGCTCTGAATCTTGCAGTCCTTACTTTAGAACAGTCCTCACAGAATGTGTCCTGAAGGATTGCATCTGTATGATATATAAAAAGTAATAACAAAGATAGGTTCAACTTAGGATCAACTGATACCTAGTCTACCCTTTTCAAATTAACGTGTGTCGTTAGACCATCAGAGAGTTCAGGTGCTTTTGTGGTATATGTGGTATTTTCAGGCAGAGTAACTACTGGAAAGCTGTTAAAGATAATTTTTCCTGTTAGGTGAAGCTTGGGGGGAGAAACATAACTTTACTAAAAACCCCTAAGAGAGATCTGACAGAGCAGCCTCTGCATCCAAGCAGTACTGGTCTAAAAAAGCAAAGCTACAACTCACAGGTTGTGCTTTTTAAATCAGCTTAAGTTCCATCATGTAACTATACAGTGTCAAGCTTTTTCATTACCTGCAATTCCATTTGGAGTCCAGTAGTTGTTTCTTCACTTAAGCCCAGATAACTCTTGGCAGAACTCCCCCTTAGTGCTTACTAATCACTTTTGGCTGCTGCATCACATCTGGAATCAGATTTGATGAAAAAAAAAATAAATCCTATTGGTGTGGCTGATTTTGAGTACTTTACACATGAATCCTCGCTGAATTCTATATGCTATGAGTAAAGCATAACTAGGAAGACTTCCATAGTTCTAGAAAATATGTACAAACACCAAATAACTTGCTGAACAGAATCTATTGGCAAATATAATCCGCTAATTTCCAAGTTGTTTACTCTTTCACATGAATTAATTCCAAAGAGAGAAATGGTAGCAAATTATGCTTGATTTAGCCTGGTCATATGGCTGTTCAAGCCACAATCCGGAAAGATCCTATACATGTACATGAGACCAATAGGTAAGTTAGTGCAAAAGTGGAAGTGAGAACAGAATTATGCCAGGTATTAAGCAAACTGAAAAAACCCCAAAATACTCATATTTTCCTCTTCTCTTACTGGAAGTTAAAAAAAAAAAGGCTAAGGTAAGCTATGGAAGAGAAAAGGAGAGAACTGAAAAAAGATACTCTTTGAACAAGTTACCGTGATGTGTTACTCTTTTAGGAGTAAGTCAGCTCACTGGCATTAGTTGACCTTGGTTGGAGCATAGAGGGTTGGCTCACATGACTTCCAGGGGTCCCTTCCAACCACCATGATTATATGAAACATATTTTCCAAATCACTGATTTCATTAGTACATTTTTCATTATAGTTTTACAAAGATACAGTAAATTTACAAAGCTACAAGATTACAGTAAAAAAAATACAAAAGTACGTAAGTTCTTGGCCATGGATGCAGTTGATCTGGTTTCTATCACTGGGCTTTTTTAATTAGTGCAGCTGTCAGATAACACAAAAGAAAACAATTTAACAGTTTAAACTCCAACATGTCTTCCCTTTGTATTTTGATTAAATGAAGACAGCCTGCTAGAACCTTCCCTTTACTAAAGTGGAACATGAAAATCAATTTCTTGTTTTTTCATAGATAAAAAAGTGCTCCTTGAATTTGTTGGTCCATGCTGGTATTGAAAAATCGTAACTTCTTGAAAATAGGTAGCGTGCACTGAAAAACCAGGTGAACTGTGTATTTTTCTGGTGTAAGTTGTGTGTACAGTGGTACCAGGGATTGCTTTTGCTCAGTATATTTGTCTGTCAAGGCGCTTAGAGCTAATTAAATGTCTGACATTTTGCAGCTCTTGAGATTATTTTCTGGTGTGAATACGTAAGTATAGGATCAGTAAAATAAGGCAAGCTTTAAAAATCAGATCAGTACTTAGGCCCTGTTTTGGTTAGTTATGGGACCATCTCAGCTGCTACAAACTGTTGTACTCCACTGAGTTCACGTGGGTGTCAACAGTCTGCAGAAGCAGAGCATTGAGCCCCCAGGTCTTTTTGTTTAATACAGACACTAACACCATGGATTTGAACAGGCTGGGTATTATTATTATTATTATTTTATTCCAAATGTTTTACTTTTTCTTGTGAAATGTGTGCTCTTGTAATTTTGATTTTCTGAAGTTTACATTCAGTTTTTGATTTCAGATTGCACATTTGGATAAAATAAATGGTTTTCTAAGCTTACAGTTGTATAAGAAGTAAAAGAACGACTCTGCCAATATATTAAACCTAAGAGAGAAATGTCTTACTGTAACACAGGAACTCTTCAGACATAAGGCAGTCCCATTAAAGATGGTTTAACCTAATCATTGATCAGTTTTCTCTGTGTATTTAAAATATGGGAGTAGGATATATAGGGAGCACACTATAGAAAAAGATCACTTTCCATCATGAACTCAATTATTACCAAATAAACTAAGGTTCATTATTATTGATGTGCTTTCTTGTGTGTTTAGAGGTTCAATGACAAAAAGCAGCTGTGACATATATCCTTCGAGCGCTAAATTTACAGCCTGGTTTAAAATTCCAGACAAAATAAGTTGTGGAGAAACATTGCACTGTTACACTGTAGAAGACTTTTCAAAAGACAAATGTTTTGCTCTCTAGCCAAAACCATGGTTCTGAGCCTGCAAATACAATTTTATGCAAGTTATTTTTACTCTTGCAAATAAGACCATGAAAGGTAATAGGACTATTTGCATAAGCAAAAAACACTGATGTGAAAAAGAAATTGTAGATTTGCATTTTAAGTTTGTTGTAAGGTACCAATCAAATTCTAGAAGTTTCAGTCCTTGAAAAGTTATGCAAGATATGTGAACATATTTTAACGTGGAGAATATGTTCCTAATTTTCATTGACACCGTTTCTCACAGTTAAAGGCTTGTAAAGCATAAGAAAGCTTACTGAGAGCTTTCTTGTGCTTATCAGATGTTTGTCTTTTACACGACAGAATCTGAAAACAAACACAAGTTTTCTGGGCTGTCAGGAACTTGTAACAATAGCTATAGCAAACAGTTACAAGTACTGTCTTCAAAGAAGTGCCATGCGTATTAAATTCTGTAAGAAACAAGTTGATGTAAATGTCAATTTACCTCATATGTTTACAAAATTGTGACTAAATAAACTTTTTGTACCATGGATTGTCTCTTTTAGATTAAATTTTCATGGTTGTATAGATGGTCTTTTAAAATGGTAATGCATTTCTATCGCTGGGCTTTTTTAATTAGTGCAGCTGTATTGCTAAAGAGAACTCACTTGCCTCTGACCAAGAGCACTTTTTACTACAATGAATGTGGCCAGAATACGTTGCATACTTTCTGTTTAGATGAAAGTTTCATTGCAAAGTTCCACAGTTTTGTCACTTGAAGAACAGCCAAAGTAATCCCAAAACATCTGACAGCATCAGCTGGTGCAGATGCGCCTGTGCTCTGGCCTCTCTGTCCCTTGGGACACAGCCACTGTCTCCTAAAGAATTTCTGACTGGAGTATGAAATATGGATGTTCTACTCTTTATCTCTGCAGGTTTGTGTGATGGTGTTGGTACTTTGCTGCCACATTGAGCAAAGCAGCTTGATGGAGGAGAGGTAAAAGGTGTGCCCCTTTCAGGTGTCATCCACAGCTGTGTCAGGGTACAGCACAGAGCCTAATGGTAATGGGAAGAGGTGTACTGGGGGGAGCTCTCTAACCTCCTCCAGTAAATCTCAGTACAATTGTGCTGATAGCCAAATGAGAGCATCCCCCACTCCCTTGTACTGCTGCTATTGGCCCCAGGGCACTGGCACATGAACAATCAGCTGGGCTTTAGCAAGCATTTTCACTGTGACTGTGCTAAGAATGGGATTTAACTAAACTCATCAGTGCTTTCCAACTCCCTGTCCCAGCAGGAATAGGAATATATATTGTCTCCCAAGGAAACAGATGTCAGATAGTCAGTAGGGATGACATTTTCATCATTTTTGGCAACTGGATGTGCATCAGGTCTAACCATCTTTGTGTCTATTTTCAGCTGACAATAGACTAAACAGATGGTTATCCAATATCATAAAATTGAAGAGAGAGACTTCCCATAAAGACGGCCTAGGAAGAATGTGTTATTCCTGGAGTGTCATAGTCCAAGAAAACAGGGTGTCTGAGGAAATACACATTTTAGCACTTACAGGTATGTGATATTAGATGTTATGCCAGATCACAGGTAACTTTAAGTACTGTTACTGCATTAGTAGAACAGTTGTATTCTTCATTGTGTAAGTTGTTTGGTTTTTTTGATTTTTAGAAATATATTAGTGGTATATAGCAACACAACGTCCTTCATGGGTAGTTACCTCCTTTTCTTTTTCTTGTGATAGGTGATCTGTGTATTTTTGTGTCACTAGCAGTAGTACAGGGTCTATCAGAACTATTTTTAGTCTCTAGAGGAGAATCTTCAACATGTGGGCTTTCACCATACCTTGTTTTTAAGGGTGACCCTCACCACTTATGGCTGTGGCTACAGATGCGGGTAAAGCACCTGGTGCCATAGGGAGCAGGAATAAGCAGGCTAACACCAAGGTCACAGAGAGCAGCGTGGACTCACTATGTTTGTCTGCATCACTGACATAGCCAACTCTAACCTGTGTGTGGTGGGTGCCTCTTCTCAGGCAGATCTCTGTCATTTTTGAGGTTGTCTCTGGAGAAAAAAAACAGTCAAATGAATACCTACAGTTCTTCACCCTCGTTATTTATTTGTCCCATGAAAGTATGGTAAAATATATGAAAATGTCTAGATCTTTGCTTTTCTAAGTAGGGTGAGACATGGCTTTTTAAAGAGTGCCTGTGCAATATATCTGGAGTATACGAAAATACCAAGGGCTTAAGAAGTTCAAACTCTCAAAAGGACAATACACTTTTCTGTGGAATGTATTTTTCCTGTGTTTGCACCAGATTCACCAAAGTCAATCAACAGATGGAGTAAAGTGAAATTAAACCTTACTTTCCATGTGAGGTTGTATTTCTATACCTCTCAATTAAACGAAAACTAAACTGGAAGAGCACAAAGTTATCAGCTATCATACATCTCGCTGCCCAGTTGGAGAAGATTAAACTTTCTAAAGATTTTGGCTTTAAGGAATGTTGTGGTCTTCTGAGCAGAGACTAAGGGATAATCATGGTTGAACTATTCAGCCACACAGAGGAACCTAATGTTTGCTTTGCATGGCTCATGTAGTGGGGTTTGCTATGTAATTTCTGCACAAAATGCAGAAGTAAGTGGCTAAAGATGGTTTGCTTAAGCCAACTAATTCATGTTTGGATTATGGATACTCTGAGGGGAAAGTATCTTCATTATGAGCAGTGGAAGATGAGGAAAGGGAGAGACATGGAGTTAAGAGTAGTTACATTTCTTTTCAGTTCCAATGAGAACTGGAAAGAAATGTTTAATACTGAACTGTACCAGGTCTCTAAAACAGAGGTGGCTTTCATACCCCCATTCATGTGTTTATAGAAAAACTGAAATAGCAAGCAAATCTTTCCAAACCAGTAAAAAATTATGTACCAATATGTCTATTCCTGTAGAAATAGTAGTTTGCTTGGACAAATGCATTTTGAACTGGGAAGAGCCTTTGCACACTGCATACAACTCCGTGAGTTCTCTTTCATTTGGGGATGAAGGTTCTCGATTAAGTGAAAGGAGGCATGCTCATGACAAAACTGATTGCGAGAAGACAACTGGAGGCAAACCAGGGCTACAGAACTAGGGACTAGAGATGAACCCAGTAAATGGCTATTTTTTATTTTCTTTATTATTTTTTTGCCTTTAAAAGAAAAATCTTGGATGTAAAAAGATCACTAATTGTTGAATTTTCACCACTGTCCTCAACAGGGAGTGAACTGTTAGTGAGGAACCTGTAGTCTCCTTGTTAACAATCAGTTTCTGTCACCTGGCTTTGTTCTGCTACCCATTACTTTTTAAAAGTTTCTTTCTCTCACAGAAAGATTATAGGCCCTAGAAAAATGCTTTCAGGAAGAGGACTGTCCCTGCTGCTGTTGGCCTGGTCTGAGAAATAAGAGCTCATCACTACAAAATGATAGTTCAGCTGACATTCAGAATTTCCATTTCCCAAGGGATCCTGAGATTTCAAATCAGAATGCAATACATATGCACAGATTCTTCAAGAAACCAAGCCTGAGAAATATTCTCTCAAACATTTTGCATTAGAAAGACTTCAAGATAATTCTGGAAGCAATGTGTAATTCTGGAATTCAGTTCTTTTTTCTACTTTATATTATTTTAAAATAAATATAAATGATGTGTGAGGGGCAACTGCACCTCATGAGGCATCAAGCCAAACAAAGTGGAGATGGTGATGATGAGGTGATTTCTGAGCTCTTCCTTTTAGGCACCTAAATTGTATGTATAGTTGTTTTAGACATCTAGTTATTAATTTGAATCTTAGTCCTTCATCCTTGGGTTGACAGCTTTCATACCTAGAATGCTGAAGTGCCATCTCTTTCGATAACTCAAATATGAAAATAATCCTATTGCTGCCTTGTAAACTGGAGAGAGCATGGACTGCTTTCCATCTATGCATATGGAAAAGCTTACACATATTTGCTTAGATGTTGAAATCTGTTACAGCTAAAGCCATGACCTAACTTTCTAATAGTTTTGTGTATCACTCTGAATTCCTTTTCCCTACAGTTGCTATAGCAAGTCATGCATGACATTGAAATGTGCATTACA
The DNA here is from genome assembly GCA_009867235.2 of Psittacus erithacus. NCBI lineage: Eukaryota > Metazoa > Chordata > Aves > Psittaciformes > Psittacidae > Psittacus > Psittacus erithacus. The sequence continues at coordinate 11,719 of WYDI02006118.1, read as the reverse complement.
AGTTTTTCGGTGTATAGGAGAAGTGCAGCGATCTGCATGTAATTTGGGCAGCAGTCTTTATTTTCAGCTGAAAGAATTCTCTCAGTTGCAACAACGTAAATCCAGTATAACTCCACCACACTGGTGTAACACAGATAAGACTTTCTTTGTGTTTAAATGACTGCAGTGAACAAGATCAATTGCGAAAAGAATAGTTTTTTCAAGAAAGATCTGCAAGTTCAGTACATAATGAGCCAAATTAATCTCCACTATACACTCATTTCAGTGGTGTTGCAACAGGAATGAATTTAGCCTGAAGCAACTTTAAAATAACTCATACATAAGCATGTACAACTAAATGTATTACGCTTTAAACAAACTCAGCATTGTCTGCAGCGCAGTTGGTCCACTGAACCTCTGAAGCTAGGAACTAGCCATTGTGTGCTGAGTTTGTTTAGACAGTACCATTTTTGTTCAATTGGCTACATCCGTGGTATTTTAGTGACAGCAGAAATGTTCTCTTCAGCTACAAAGTGACTTTGTAGCTGACAGACAGGATTTTAATTCTAGGATGTGTATGCCTTAACTCTTGTGTAGTTGGAAAGAAAATGATAACCAAATATAGAGAAATAGTTTTACAGATTTGTTTCACCAATTCTGAAATATTTGAGTTTAACTCTTTGAGATACCCCTTTAATTAAAAAGGGATTGAAATGCTCTTACAGAGGAAACCTCATGAGTAATAGGATTCCAAGGGTGTGAAGATTAAACCAAATCTGACCCAGAAAGAATTAACTCAGCTTTAGATAAGTTAATGTAACATTAGTTTTTCTCTGTTTTCAGGCTTGACTTCTGTATAGTTTTCGGTTATAAATGTTACAAGTGGCATCAGCCATTGCTACACCCATTGAACCCTTCAGCCTACAGCGAATGTGGTTGTTTTGGAGACGAATGTCTGTACAGACTCCACCAGAGGAACACCTGGAATTCTTTGGGGCTTCAGTTCCCTGACCATCTTGACTGACCATTGCTGGATCCTTTCCAGTTTCTTCACATCCCCCTTGAACCGAGGGCCATGAAACTAGACACGGTAATCCAGGTTTGGCCTCACTGGTGCTGAGTAAAATTAAGCCAGATTTGAACATGTTAGGGCTGCTCCTAGTAAGAATCCTTGCACTAAGGAGAATATAATCTCCTGTGTTGTGCATTGTCTATTTTCCTGCATTTTCTAGCAAATGTCTTTTGTCTCTGCTTGGGTTTATTGACTGTGTGTGTTGTCACCTCATCAAACACAGAGATTCAAGTCTGTCTGAAAAACTGACTATAATGATGTAAGGTCAAGTCCAGACCTGGTAATTCTGCTTTTGGCTAGATGGGGTGGGGACAGAGGAGGTAACTGCAGAGGTTTCAGCAGGCCAAGGGCAATTTGCATTTTTTCTTAATTGGCCACTCTAGGAAGAGTAAGGTCACACTTACCGCTTCGGGTATTTATAGGGTTTCCTACAGCAACATGGTTTATAAATAAGTAGGGATCTCAGGGCAGCTTTCAATAGCAGAGAAAAAGAAAGTCTAACCTTTCTCAGAGTTTAAAAAGCTGCTGCTTGTGATGCTTTTCCTCTGATTAGAGCTCCAGCCAGTGCCCGTGGTTCAGCAGAGCTGTCTGGGCAACTTGCCCACACCCCTTTTTTTTTTTTAAATACAATTAACTTTCAGGTCCTTTTCACCCCCCTGAGACAATATTGCCTAATCTCCTCCTTGCAATGTCAGGCAATATTGTCTTGGGAACTTTTAACCCTGCTTGCAGTAAGGTTAATGGCCTTACTGAACTGACACATTTGAACTGACCTGCATCCAGCCTCTGGCATGTCTGTGGCTTAGCAGACTTTCTCCTGAATGGCTTCTGTGACAGCCTGGGGTTTAGACAGGAGTTAGGGCCCAGCAATGGTCAGTCAAGATGGTCAGGGGACTGAAGCCCCAAAGAGAGGTTGTAGGAGATGGGCTTAGGTGTAGTGAAGGCTAAGGAGGATGTAACAGGAGTCTAAAACTATTTATGAGGGAGTTACAAACACAATAAAAACAAACTCTTCTTGGTCATGGCAGATGATAGTGTAAGAAGTAGCAACAGCCAGAGGCTTGGCTTGGGACATTCAGAATGGACATTAAAATAGTAGGTGGGATGGGATAGTGCTCTTGGAATCCTTGGAAGTATTGAAGACTTGGATAGACAGAGACCCGGCTGATCTAGTCTAGATCTAGTGTTTGGGATGGTCCCACTTTAAGTGGGAGGCTGAATTAGAGATCTCCAGAGGTCCCCTTCAACCAGAATTTCTCTGAGCCCATGGTACTTTTTATCTCCTCTCATTACACAAAACCGTGAAGCAAAAGGCATTTATGCAACCCTCACAGATGGTGGTTACCTAAACCACACAGCCCAGGTGTTCCTCTGATGGAGCGTGAACACACAGTGATCTCCAAAAGAACCACATTAATTGTAGCTACTTCCGAATCATCTCCAGCTTCTCAAAATCCTTGTTTTTAAATCTGCTCATCAACACCTAAATATGAGTTACATACAAAATTGAGAGTTCAGTTTCACTTAGGACCAGTGCTACTCATCTTTTTTCTAAACCTAATCCCTAACATGCCTATAAATTGATTTAGCTTAACTCTTCTGTGAACATTCCCTTAGCCTAATTTTAAGCAGAATTTCATAGGTTATTTCTTGAGACAAACTTAAAACATAGCCTAAAAGATAATAGTCTTAAAAGATGCAAACTTGAAAAGTTGCTGGGGTTACACTCTAAAGACAGTCATGAAAAATGAAGCAGTCCAATACATATTAAATATCTCACAGATAAACATACATCATAAAGAGATCCAGACATAGAAACCTGCTTGGTTCTGGGACAGCTTCCAAGGACAGAGATCTCTGCCTGTAAAAATTAAGTATTTTTTGATAGGGTGGCCAGTATCACCAGACATGGATATGGCAGGCTGAAAGTATGCTTTGGCTTCTTTGTGGCTCAGAAATACTTTTTTCCTTAAATTAAATGTTTCATCAAGCACTGAGTCCTTGATTTGACTCTTGCTCTGGCACTGGTCACCAAATTATTTCATTTCACGCTGTCAGGCATCTCTGCACTCTGCTGCAGTGAGTGTTGATAGCCCCACACACTGGAATCTGCTCACTTCAGGACACTTATCTGCCTGTGGCATGACCCCAGTCACACTGAGACCCTGTGCAGCAGTTTCTCTGGCCAAATTTTCTGCTAAATGTATGATGGGTCTTTCTGCATTTTCCCCCAGAGCAGCTGATTGTGGAGTAGGTGAGTGGGTATCTCACTGCCTTCCTGAACCAGAAAGGACATGCTCACAGAATACATCCATGCTTGAATTACAAATATTTTGTACTAGGTAACTAACAAATGAGTATCTGTGATGTGCAAAGGGACCCTGCTTGTGTTTAACTGTTTCCAGCTACTGGCCAAGAATAATAACTTTTGGCTGAAAGAAGTCTCGGCCAGAGTCCTCATGTGCAATGTTCTTCTGTGTTGCAGACAGAGTGGGCATCATCACCAGCACTTGGTTAGCTGGCTGGTCTTTTGGCAAGCAGTGGTCAGTAGAATTTTTCAAACCCTGCTTTTCAGGCTATGATGCCTAATTTTCACATGTAAAAAACTAAGATAAAATTATTTATATATAGTCTCAAAGCCACAATTTGTTGGCTGTCCTTACATATGCACCAAACATGGATAACCCTGAGGAGGAGAGCTAAAGGGTTAAATCTAAAATGTAGAGTAGTCACCAAGCAAGTATTTTCCCTTCTGTATACAAGGCTGTGTTATCATTGCGCTGTGCAGAGATAGGCGTGAATGACACAGTGAAGTGGGCCTGGGAAGCATAATCAGCTTCATGTGCCTTAGTCCTGCAAGCTCAGCTGGTCTGTTTAGAAGAGTAACTGCAAAGCACTGGACACCAAGCCAGAAAAACACATTCTGAGTATCAAAAATCCAACTGACCTGTCGACTTAACTGAATATTTTTCAGTATCTTTGAGTTCATGTCAGAAAGGGGAGGAATTGAAGCTGTGTATGTCAGCCTGGCACTTCTGAGGAGGGTTAGCTAGCCGGAGTAACTTTTTCTAAAAATGACAGCCTGCCAAGACTGGACTGACACTGTGGGTAAGCTTTGGCACTCACTGCTCTTCTTATGAACTAAGTGTAGTAGCTTACCTTAATATTGGCTCTTCTCCAAAATGATCCCCCAGGATTTCTGTACATTCTCTTTATGGTCAGTGTTAATCCCACAGCTATGAAACCTCACTTCTCTTAGCAATGCCTTTGCATTAACCTTGAGAAAGTCCTGCCACTGCTCAATGCCTTCTTTTCCCCATCTGCAAAAGGTGGCCATGACTCTTCATCTGCTTTAAGTGCTTTCACATCTCCAGATGAGAAGCCTTATGTTGTACAGAGATACTCTCAGCCACTGCATTCCTGGGTTGTCTCTTACAGTCTACTAACAATGCCCCAGAACCTTTCAATGGAAAATAATTACCTATGGTTAGTTTCAGAAGGTGATTATAGATGGCAGTTTGTTCTTTGGAAGATCTCAGGAAGTGGAGAGAAGATGCTTTGGAGTAGGCTTGAACATGAACCAGACCCTGGACAGAAAGGCACTGGGACTGCGAGGAGCCTCTGGGCGGTGGATGTGACTCCAGCCAGCCTGCAGCAATGGGAGTGGTGCCCAGCTGTTTGTCTTCCTTCTCCCATGCAGGTGTTGACACACTGAAAGCAACTGTCACAGGAGACAACTTGCTGACAGTGCTAGAAATGAGGTCAAGCACTGAAAGTGCATCAACACTCAGTCCTTCACTCTTACTCCTCTGTTATGCCAGCATTTGAGATCCCAGCTGGAAGTACTCTGGACTAGCACGGATGGAAAGAAGGTGCTTCATCTGATCTGTTGAAGAAGACTTCAACATCATCAAATTGCTGTTTCCCATAGACAGTAACTTTCAGCTTTGACAGAAAACTTGAGGGAAAATGGTTAACACAGAGAGATTAAGTGCTTTTAGCATCATCAGGAAATTAATTTGGCATTGGTAAAATATCACATTTCCTTTGATGTTGTGCCACACAGAGAAGATCAGAGATTATTTCTTCTAGAATAGATTGGCAGTAGATGCTGCACAGATATGACATTGGTGTACTGTAGATACAGCCCAGTGTTAAAGGTAAGATACTAGAATACAAGGAGATGCTGAGGGGCGAAAGGCTGAATGATGCAAAGACTGAGAGATACAAAGATACTAAGAGATGCAGTGATGTGAGATGTAAAGACAGAACCAATGACAAGCTGGATGTCGGCACATGAGATCTGAAGATTATTTTGTGGCTACTGCCCAGACAAGAAACTGTTCCTTTCAGCTCTGTTTTGAGAGAAAGTGAAAAATTGAGTGACATAAAAAGTAGGATGTTGTAGCATTTTATAATTTACATGCCTGAATCTCATTTAGCATTACTGTGTTTACTGGCATTGGTCTCATGTGGGCTGTAAAATAAATGTCTAAATCTGGCACAGGCAAAGCAGACAACGTCATTAGGGCAATGAGCTCAGGCTGCCCTGGCACTTTGAACTGATTTACTTAAATATCAACACCACCATCTTGTTTTGTTCATAGACCTTGCACAAGATATTTTCTTCCAGGAATATGCTCTAAGATGGAACAAGTTATTGCTATCTTTTTTTCAATTTAATCATCTCCATAGATTTTGCAATCTTACTGATCAATCCTAACAGAGATTATATTGCTGATACCACTGAATCTGCTTTGCCAGGAGTAGAAAAACTAGAGAAAAAAAATCATTTGCTAGTATTTGGGCTTGTATTAAATTTGTTAGATTTTTAATTTGCATAAATCTGACAATATTTTACAGAACCAACAGAGCCAGGTAACTTCAGGAAGCATTCATTTAGTGTGAAATGATTCAACATTGCAAAAATCTGTGTGATGCAAAGTTCCTGCTCCTGCTTCTCCTTTCATAGCTTGTCTGAGTAAGAACCGTGTGTTTAAAAATCCAGGTGTCTGCATGGTCTTGATAAGATGGTGCCTCCACATAGGATGCTCCCTTACAGGAAGTTTCAGAATGGGATATAACCATGAGGAAGGCATATATGGTGAACACTGTCCCAGTAGTGCATGTTGAACAGCTGGGTTGGCAGCCATTGGTGAATTATCTTTAAGATGGAAAATAACTTTCTAGTATATGGGTTTGATCCAGAAGACTTGAAGGCTTCCTCATGTTTCTACATTTCTGAGCCCCTGGAATCAAACTGAAAAATTGTATCCAGAAGAATTAAACTGCTTTTAAAATACAGTCAAAAGTTGCATTTTCCACACTCTGATTTCTACTTCCATTATTTCTATTCTGATGCTTTACATTTATTCATATTGCTAGTAAAATAAAGAATGATTCTGAATTTCAAAAGGGCCATACCTGCTGGAGACCCGAACAAGGTTTGCTCTGCTGGGAGAGTTAATTCTGTCTAGCTTTGATTCTATCTGGATTTTCCATGTGCACAAACCAGAAGTCTGTGTTCATCTTTTCACACCTCAGAAATATAGGCTGCCGAGGCTCCTCCTTTTCTCAGAAAATGGCAAGGAAGAAAAATAGCCCTTTTCCTGGAAGTTTTGTGTGCTCTACTCCTCCCTCCCTACAAAGCTGATAATCTGTGCTATTACTTCTAAAGGGCTCACTCAGAAGTGCAAGGGCAGTTGATGGTAAAGCCAAGAGCAGTTCAGCAAGTGCAGAGGATGCCTGGATGGTGGAATGACAATTAGCGTTCTAAAGGCCTAGCTACAGATAGACAAATCTATCTTAGAGCAAAAACATATGAAAGTTTAATCCTCATGTCACATTTCTTGCCCCCACCCCCCATTTTCCCATGTGAAGGGAAGAACACATCTCATCTAGCACTGGCTGCCCAACAGCTGCTCAGCTGGTCCATCCCATTCAAGCAGGGTCATTCAGCAGGCAATGGGGAGATAGTGGTATTTCCAGACAGCCGTTTACCCCTCAGTCCCCTGATTCTCCAGTGCATGACAAACTATTTCTCCCAAGTTTCCTCTGACAAGTGCTTTCCTAACCCCGGGCCAAGGTGTCAGGACTGGTGAGCCATGGGCATGAAACCCACCCCACTCCCACACAAAGGAATGGGACCTCAGTGTCCATTAGGAGAAATAAAACGCTTTTCTGAGCAGTCCTTTCCTAAGGGCATATTTATATAACAAATAATTCACTTTTCTGACATGCTTGTTTGCTTATTGTCATAAAATGACCACAGTTTTAGTGCTTTGCTTCAGATACAGCTTTAAAGGCATACTTCCTGCCATTTGAGCTGTTCACATGGCTTTTGTTCAGTGTTGTTTTATGAAGGTCAGAGGTTGAAAAGACACTGATATCACATATTGTCCACACCCAGTGTCAGCTGAGTACAGCTGCCAAGGGCCAACCAGCTGGATGGGGAGGCCATGAACGCTGTATGGACATACTTGTGAAGTTACCTACAGAGCAATGAGAGGTTTTTCTCTGAGAAGACGGCTGATTCAAGAAGATGCCAATGCTGAATGAACAAGGCCTTTCTGGTTTCCTAGGGAGTATATGGGTTCATAAAGTTCCACTCACATGAAAGTTCTACTCAGTCTTTCCAGCATGCTTTTCTTTGACTGATCTTCCCTTTAGTTTCTTCAGTCCTTTTCAACGTCATCCTTTTAAACATAATAGATTTCCATGTTGATAATTTGGATGGGACACTGTACTGCAATGTCCTAGCAGTACTGTCTTTAGTTCAGCAGTAAATCATGCAGCACCAAGGTATCAGAAACCATGGACATGATTTCTGGTAACACACAGTAGTATTCCTTTTTTGTTGACCTTAATTTCCCTTTCCTTTTAGTAAAGCTGTGTGAAGATGCTTCTGATCCAAAGGACACATTTTGAACTCCTGTTGCTGCCGTCTCTAGAAGGGAGACAAAAATCAATCAAGCATAGAAAGTATTGCGGGCACAGCAACCAGGAGACTCATTCTTCATTTCACCTACACTCTGCAATCTTGTTCCTCAATTTGAATTTGAACACTGTGTCATGCTCTTGCCAGCTATTCAGAGACTGAAATAATGGTAGAAAGGGGCTCACATCAAGAAAAAGCCTGTATGAAAAAGGCAAGTGATACATAGCTGACATGTGAATCATATTTCCTGGCTGCAATTGCCTGGCTATGAGGGCTACAGAAAATGATATTCTGCCATGCAGTCAGGTCTGTGTCCATCTTCTCCAGTAACTCCTGTTTCACCACAGACATCAGCATTTCCCTGCCTCCAGCGAAGACAGTGCCTTGGACTTCAGAGACTTCATATGCTAACTCAATGTGATGATTTCCTCTCTGAATTTTGGCACACATGTGAATGTTAATGAGATCCAAACTTTGTAAATATTTACTTAAAAGAATTTGATTGTAGTCAGCATAGGAGACATCCTGCATCAGGAATTTTGGGGAGATTTTCCATAAATAAAGAGCGTAAGAATGATTTTATGGTTGAGGAACTAGAGTAAGACTAAGACACAGGTTTAGGCTCCAGCTTTGCTGCAGAATTCCTGTCTGATCTGCTCCGAGTCATTTGCTCTCTTTCATTGCTCGTTGTTCGGAAACATGCAGAATTAAAGCTTTTTGTCCTGTTTTGTGTTGATAGGTTGGCTAGTATCACCCAGACATGGCAGCCCACCCAGAGAGACTGTGTCCACAGTTTTATCATTGAACAAGTTTACCTGTCTGCTGGCAATTTAACTGAGTGCTTTACACTAATATTCTCATTTCCTCCTGCCAGAAGTTACTGCCCTTTCCTAGTTCCGTGAATTAAACTAGATAAGAAATGAACTAAATTAGTCATGTAAGGCCGAATATACTCAATAGGTCAGCTAAAGGATCTGGAAAAGAGGGATGGTGGGCAGACTGGCCCCAGAACGGTGACAGTGTTGTAATCACAAATCCTGAATGATAAGGTACTGGAATGTCTCACCACATGCCTTCCCTTCAGGTACAATACATTTTGGCTGTCTTGAACACTAGAAGTATTTTGTGATATACGTAATTAGAAGATTGGATGGAGAGTCGAAGATGTGTCAGAATTGATAGTAGTATTTTCAGACTTTTCCTTCCACATTTTGGCTTAAAACAAATTCTATAACTTAAGAAAATGATAACTAAATGACCACTGGAAATAATTTTAGAGCAAAACTGGAGCTGAACTTTTTATATTTATATTTTCATAACATATTATGAATTCACTGTTTAAAATGTTGCAACTTTTTTTTAGCATAATAACCAGGTTTAATTTTCTCTTGAGCTTAGAAATGGAGGTGGATACTGATTGATGAATCCTCATGCCCTGAAAAGACTTGTTCTAACCAAAACCAACTGGAAATACTTGCACTTATTTTAACTTCAGTTTTTCCTAGTTATCTAAAGAGACCACACAGTACTTGCTTAAACAAAAAAAATGCAGTTGTCATCCATTCTATTCCTCCTGTATCTGAACACTTTGTTGTTTTATAATAAATGGTGACATTAGTTCATAGCATGTGATTAAAAAGGATTCATCACACATTAGAGCCCATAATCGCAGCCTATAGTCTCATTTCTCACTGGCATATCCTACTTGACCCTGCTTACTGCAGCACTTCTATTATGCTGTCTAAAAGGACAAGAGGACTGAACAGAAGCAAAAATGCAGGGGTGACCATTGCTTTCACACTCACAGCTATGTGTTCAGTACCGTTACAGCTCTAGATGAATAGAAGAAATCTGGAGTCTGGCCAACACTGCTAAATAGAAATCTCCATCTTCCAACAAAAATGTCCTGATGTGATTAAAATAAACTGAATAACTAAACCAGTGAGCAAGAATCTTCTTTCACAGAAACACAGGACACCACTCAAGGCAACCTGATTTAATACAGTATCGGCTTCATACTTCATGCACTATCACTGTTTAGTGGTTTTTATTTTCCTTTCTTGTAATATATGATTCTTTCTTGTAATTTCCTTTTCCTTTCTGGTAATATATGATGAGGATAAATGTCAAAAGGTTGAAGGCTACTGATTAGTTCTTTCTGTGTAGGTTTGTAATAGATAATGCAGCACTGACATATTGCTTAGGAAAGAAATTAAGCTATAATAAAAGCAAAAGCTCACCTCCATGGTTCAACTTTACACTATCCCAATAAAATCATTAAAATAGTTTTCACGTCTCTATTGAGTAACACAAACAACAAACCAGATCTTTCTGGGTTTAGCTCTTTCTTTTAAGAGATCTGTGTATCAAACAATGTGAAAATAAAAGGTAGTAAGGTGCTGTCTGAAGCTGAGCGAAACAAGTTTTGTGAGCTGAACCACTTGCACAACTGTGCCATGGACTGTTAGGCCAGTGGAGGGACAGGGACGCTGCTGCTGGTGTTGGGGTTTTGTGAGATGGGAGGAGAGCTGAAAGCCCTGCTGTGGGTGAGGGAAGGAGGGCTTCGCCTCTAGCCCACAGGGCTCCAGCAAACCACACACTGGCACCACAGCATGTTTTGTGTTTTGCTGGAACAGCTTCCAGGTGGAAATATGGTGAGGAAGCCCAGGCTCAAAATAGAGCCCAGCCTGAGGTTTACCCTGGACATTTCTCTATTACCTACACTAAGTTATCATTATTCATCATTACTCATTTAACTCCTAATCAGTCTTGATGTTTGCAGTAACTTTCACATGAGGTGGCAAAGCACTACTGTTAGGTCATAACCTTTCCTGTCTCAGACCCAGCCACTTCTCCCAGGCCACCAGGACTTGGTGTTGTATCCCAACACCTTTCCTTCCATGCTGAGGGAGTCAGCTGCAAATCATCAGCCCATGGCTGGGGGTGGCTGCAGGTCTCCTCCAGTACTCTGCTGCCTCGCTTCACTTCTCTCTGCCCTGTCAAATAGGAAAGAAAACTGTGTAGTGCAAAATTCCTCCCCCCCCAACTGCTTTTTAAAATCATATAACTTTGAATTTGTCTGGCTAACATTGGCTCTGTCTTGCCTTGCTTTATTGTAACACTGTATGTCTGCAAATTAGTAGCACTGAAAGAGAAGTCCAGGGAAAAAAGGGAGCTGAAATTAGTTTACCATTTCCCTCCTCATTCTTAAATAAAATGTATTATTTTTTAAACCATTTGCTTATTGACTACATAATTCACGAATCTCATTTCACTTTAAGATGAAACTCTCCAAGACCTTCATTGCTCGTGTTCTTGAGTTTTCACAGAGTTAACAAAAACATGGCTACTCAAACTTCCATTGTATGTGGTGACAGTTCTGCACTGTGGCTGCATGTGCACCCCACGTGACCATCTCAGACACCTCACACAATGGCATAAAAAGGCTCTCATCAGCAACACCAAATTTGTTGAAAAAAGAGCAAAAAAGATTTCAAACAATCGTCTTTTGTTGCAAAAGCATCTATTTTAGTAGGTAGCTCTGATGTATCACATTCCTTTTAATGCAATTAATACAGTATTTTGGCGCTGACAGAATCAGGTATTACTTAAGGAACTGATTTTACAGAATCATAGAATCATTGAATAATTACTGTTGTAAAGGACCTTAAGATCATCTAGTTCCAACCCCCCTGCCATGGGCAGGGACACCTCACACTAAACCATGTCAC
>WYDI02006116.1:16200-31191 GCA_009867235.2 Psittacus erithacus | reverse complement strand
GATGCAGCCCAGGATACGGTTGGCTTTCTGGGCTGCGAGCGCACACTGAAGCCGGCTCATGTTCATTTTCTCATCAATCAACACCCCCAAGTCTGTCTCTGCAGGGCTGCTCTGAATCTCTTCTCTGCCCAACCTGTAGCTGTGCCTGGGATTGCTTCGACCCACGTGTAGGACCTTGCACTTGAACCACAGCACAACTGAAAACCGGTGGAAGGTTGAGTCTTTTGGGAGAGATTGCAAGGATCTGAGGAACCCCTATTCTTCAGAACTGTCACATGATCACTTCAGAATTAAATATACATTGGTTTGACCCAAGTATAAATTTCAGATAAGTCACTATTGTGTAAAAATGATCCTTTTCTAATATTGTGACTCCTGGTCCAAAAAATGAGTTCCTGTGCTCTGTGAATAATTACAAGGTCACTACTGAACATTAAATTAACAGGCTGGCTACCGTCAGACTCCATTCTGTAGCTGCAACAAATGGCCCTGCACAAATTCACCTACAGCAGCTCCAAACACAGCCTGTTAACACCCACTGGAGAACAAAGCTTATCATTTACACAAAAGTCCATGCAAATATCAATTTATGCTTTTTTGTGAAACACATTACAGACTCGGAGAATCATGGAATAGGGATAGAAAGGACCTTAAGATCATCTAGTTCCAACCTCCCTGCCATGAGCAGGGATGCCTCACCCTATACCATGTTGAATATACTCTTTATCCTGAAAGGGATGTACACGTATCCATGTAGTGGATTTTGTCCTGTCCTAATTTACCCCATGTAATGAACTTTCGTCCTTAAAATAGTCTGACATAAAGAGGCATTGCTACTAAACTAAGTTTCTACCAAATTGCTCCCATTTTCTGTAACATTTTAAAGAAGTACCTTGCTAGAAACCGTATTACACCTTTAGCCAGTGCGTGGAAAACTTGTGGTAGAACAGCCCAGCAAGCTCTCAGCTATGTGAGCTGATGGAGTAGCAGGTTAACTTAAATAAAGCAACTCTGAAAGACAGTGTAAATGAGAACACGCGGGGAAAAAACTGATTCACATCAACCAAATGCATACTATACACAGATAAACATGTCAAACTGAGCTACAGTGCTTCCAAACACACCTGCACCCAGGTAAGGTCAATCACCGCCTGGACTGTCTGCATCAGGAGAACCCAGAGCTGACTTCCGAAGCAAGTGTGCGGCTGGCTAGTCCATGTTCTGCTCTTTAAACTACAAAGCAATGCACTGGCTAAATGATAAACTTCTAATTAGATTTGTCTCTATGTTTCAATATTAATGAAACACATGAAAAATGCATTAAGAGCTAGCTAATTGGGGGCTCTCTAAAAGTAGCTGTAAATGAGCAATTACAATACAATCGGGGTGTGGTTCCTCAGGGATCATCACAGGACTGATGCTTTTTAGTATTGCAGGCAAGGGTTTGGGAATTATTAAACAATCCCAAGCCATGAAAGATACAGATGACAGGAAGGCTGTAATCCCAGCAAATTACAGTGAAGAGCAGCCAGTGCTAGAGAGTGAGCCAGGCTGGCAGGAAAACTGGAGTCACTCACAGTAAATACTCTTTATACAGCCAAATAGAAGCTGGCATGGTTTGGAATGAAGCGTACAGACTATGCATGCTGGAAAAACAGGGAGTCTCTAGAACACACAGATGTCAGAACTGTCTGAAAACCATCTTCCTCATGTGGAGCTGAAACACAAAGGATACAATTTTGACTCCTACAGGATATTGGTTAAGTCAATAGCAAACAACTATATGCATTTTGGTTTCTGTCTCCTAACAGCACATTGGAAAATACAGGTATTTTACATTGATAAGCAACTAAAATTATTCTGGGCCTAGAAAGAAATTCCCCACTTTGGGACCCCCTATCTGTTTAGCTTATGAGAGTAATATCAGGAGAGCTGACTGCATGGGAAGTCCCATTTCAGCATGGAGAAGATGCTGGCTACAAGACAGCCCTTTAAGCTACCTGGAGAAGGTGTAAGAAGCAACATCATCTGCATTTAAACCTGTTCAAATGAGAAATAAGGCAGTTAGCATTATATGTTTTAATGCTAGGAGACTAACCAGCCTCTTGAGGGACAGCTGCACATCTGCAAAGCTTCAGATCAGTGTCAGGAGAGCAATCACAGGACCAGAACCTTATGCTCACCCATCCAGTGGCTGCAGGAGCTCCAGCCAGACCAGGCCTGGGGCTGTTTCAGAAACTCAAAGTCGGGTTGGAAGACAGGCTGTGGTTAGGAAAGTTACTGAGCTCAACGTCAGGCAAGATGATGATGCTTCAGAGCCTCCACAGACAGGAAGGCAGAGCTAACAATATTTCAAGGCTTCTTTTGCCCTTGAAAAAATCTATGAATCAATAGGCAAAAAAGAATGAAGACATCTTGAAGTAGTGTTTCCCCTGAATACATCATGGGATTTACTGAATCCCAGGCACACAGCTGAAGACCAAGCCTTTTCTTCCTATCCATCATGTAACAATATAGAAGTACTTCTGCACAGCTCAGAACTTGGGTGGTTTTACATTACCAGGTGCAATCTGATATGAAGCAATGGCAGAGGAGTACTGTGTTATGAATAGCAAGCACCTGAAGTTGCTCTGCTTGAAAAAATGCCTTGCCAAAAATTCCACCTTTTTTCACAGCTGACAGGGGCTCAGTTGAAAAGCCAGATCAAGGCAAGAGAGATGAACCCACAGATCTCACTGCACTTCAGAGTCTGAGCAGGAATTTCAGTTCAGGGGAATACTTTAAAAAGGGCTTAATTTGCACAGACTGAAGTTTTCCCAACTCTGGGCACAAAGAATCATAGGATGGTTTGGGTTGGAAAGGACCTTAAGATCATCCAGTTCCAACCCCCATGCCATGGGCAGGGACACCTCACACTAAACCATGTCACCCAAGACTCCGTCCAACCTGGCCTTGAACACTGCCAGGGATGGAGCATTCACAGCTTCCTTGGGTAACCCATTCCAGTGCCTCACCACCCTCACAGTAAAGAACTTCTTCCTTATATCTAAGCCGAACTTCCCCTGTTTCAGTTTGAACCCATCACCCCTTGTCATATCATTATAGTTCCTAATGAAGAGTCCCCTCCCAGCATCCTTGTAGGTCCCCTTCAAGCAGTCCTGCATCAGAGACACAGATGCAAGAAGCTGGGTTTTCACCGGTCTTTCCCTAAAGCTGGTCAGAGAGGAGCTGTCTAACAAGTTAGAGGCATTTTAGGCAAGTAGTCTAATCCTTATTTCCTGCTTTGTTTCTTGCACCATCACTGGAACAGGTTTCTAGCTCTGAACAGGAGAGCTCTAGTTCTTCAGTTATTAAGGGACTAAACCCAACAAGTGGATGTGGTACCAGGGGAATATGCTGTTGCAAAGCACGGCTTTAGCATGCTTGGCCAATGTTGTAAGTCATGGCTTATTTTTGGAAGGAGAGAAAACACATTTTCAGCATTGCAGAAACAAATTCAGTAGCACATACCTAAAGGGAAAATCGTGTTAAGCATTTTTGAGATTCCCACTGCAAGGTGCCCAGCTTAAAAAGCCCAGGCTGATAGGGTTGATTTCAGGCAAATAGAAGAGAAGGCTGCTTTCAAATTACAATTAATATTAAAAGCTTCAGCTACAAGATACCAGTACGGGAAGGCTCGGCAGACAGTAGATACTGGTAGCAGTATTGAAGCCAGGCACAGAGGCATCTGTCCTTGGAGAGCTGAGGTATGCGTTATCCCTGCTACAACATTTGTTGATCACATTTCAGCAGCACACGCTGAGCTCGGCACCGGCAGCCACTGGCTGTA
The DNA here is from genome assembly GCA_009867235.2 of Psittacus erithacus. Classification (NCBI taxonomy): domain Eukaryota; kingdom Metazoa; phylum Chordata; class Aves; order Psittaciformes; family Psittacidae; genus Psittacus; species Psittacus erithacus. Next base: position 27,362 of record WYDI02006116.1, on the reverse strand, counting down.
TTCACCTGAACATGAGACCATGTAATTCAAAGGCATCTCACATGAGCTTTTCTGCATGCATTTGATCACAACTTGAAGCAACGGGTAGAATCCGTTTCAAGGTAAAGAAAAAGGGAGAAGCAGCATTTAGGATTCCTATGTCTTTGGTATTTCGGTCACAGTGGTTAAGATGCCATGGCCTTTTCAGCTGGCTTCTTAACACTGACAATAAAAGCCTGTGAAGAAGGGAATCAGAAAAGCTTTATTCCCAGAGTTCACCGGCCATGTTACTCTCCTGTCTAGCACTGATGTAAATGAAGGCAATCGCCAGGGTTGGCAGATACAAGGTACGAAACAAGCACAGAGGCAGGGGACTGATTTTATTTCAAAGCATCTTCATCTCACTCCTCCCTTTTGTCTTCTTCCTCTGCTGATTGTTTTGCAGCAGCAGGGAGGATGGCAAGTGAAATTATCCCTGAAGTGGGACCATTATCAGCTCTTCTGTCTGGCTGGGGAAGGGAGCAGCAGCATCGACTCCCTCCTGGGAGAAGACAAGCAAGGAATGGGGCTGAGCCCTGAGCACAGGCTGAAGCACAAGTGCTCCCAGCGCATTCATATCAACTTGCTGGAGTCCACTCTGGCATCAGCAAAAACCCGGCAAGAGTTGGGTGCTTCTCTGAGGGTGGGTCCTTGTACTTTCTGACAGCTTGACACCTTGGGGGAGATTTAAGTCTGCTACTGATGGTTGGAAACAATGCTAGCGATGCCAAAACCAAACTGTTGTTTAGGCTTTAGGAACTGCTGGAGTGATGAAGTATGTGATCCTGATACAGCAGTTTGCAGCCGTTTGTCCCTGAAGTATTGTCTGCCAGGGAGCAGTACTGAGGTGGTCACAGTGAAAGAGCCTCAACAACTGCGCATAAGCCACCCTCCAGTCCTGTCAGCCATGGCTACTCATGGCACACAGGCCAATACATCTACCCAGGTCTGACATGACCACACATTTACACAGACTTGCCCAAATTATTGCTACTGTGGACTTTGTCAAGCTTGATAGAGAAGGTTTGGTCAGTCTGCATTCTCAGACTGATGCAGCCTCTCTGACAGATCTTCTCCCTCTCCTGGAAAGGTTTTTAGACAAGCAGTAAACCCCACTCATTCTTTCAGACACGGGAAGTCCCAAAGGGCTTTCCTTGACACCCCTAGCACTTAGGATACTCTTAGTAATGCCAAGCAACATGTACTTATTTGGTTCCAACAGATGAAGCCAAGATTAGCATTTGATTGGAGGCACCTGAGACTTTAGGCAATGAAACAGTCATGTAAAATAAACAATAAATATATATACATGCTGGTCCAAAGGAGCACATGTCACAGTCAATGCACTGAGCATAATGTGCAGCAGTGGAAAAATAGTAAGGCTGGGCCCAGCAAGCACCCACATTGCCTAGCAGATTCTGAAAAGTGACACGTGAGCCAAATGTGAGAAGCACATACCTTATTTAATGGTATTTTATAACCTGATTTAATGATACTTTATATGGATTTCCATTCTAGGGTTATAATTCGATGTTCATTTCTCCAAGTCCTTTCTGCACCAGTACAAATAACTTGTCTTAATTCTTTTGTGAACTACCAGTGTAGTACATTCCCTTTTCTCCTGCCTCTTGACAGGTAGTAATAAAGTTCTACATTTGAGTGATTTCATTGGAAGGCTTTATATATATATACACACAGAGAGACCTATGAGTGTGCGTAACAGTACATGTGCACACATACGGACAGTTATTTAATTTTAGGCTATTTCAAATGGTGATTTCTGTACCTGAATTCTTTGCTTCCCAAAGCCTTAATACCTTGTTAAAACACTTTAGCCATTTGCTGGCTTTCTGTATAACAGGGTTTATGTCTTCTCCTGTGTAAGCTGTGAAGACAGGAATGGTTTGAATTAGCTAATTCAATCAAGTTTCACACGACTCATGCATAGCATTGAGATGGAATCCGGTTTCCTGGACAAGGAGACTTCTGTTTATTAAATTAAATATGGCCCAACTGTGCTCTGCTCTATCCCAAGTAAGGAAAAATACAGTAAAATCTGGGTAGCTGTCTTAGTGAAGCTGCATTGGGATGTAGCTCTCAGTCATCATTGAAAAGAAGCTTTTATCAGCTTTATCAAGCACAATTTATTCCTTCCATATGCTTCAAAACAACTCGAAAAGGATGAAGAAATGGTTTAAGAAAAGTGGACTTAGGTACATACATTCTTTCATCTTGCTGTGGGAGCTAATATTTGCCTTTATTACTTTCTGGGTGTGATTCCAAAAGTACTTGGCACTGACCCTGTTCCGATTCCTCTGGAGTCACCAGTAAAACTTTAGTCAGTTCAGAAAGATACTACTGATGTTGGTTGCTTTTTTAAAAGAGCTTATTAGCTTGGTGTTGCAGAAGCATTTGTCTTGAAGAATTGGCAAAGGTTAAAAGAAAACCCAATAACAGAACAAACCAGAGGAACAACCAAGTCTTTTTCTTGTTGAAGTAATGACTCATAAAAGCATACAGGCATTCCCTACCCTTCAAAGGTTTTATCAGTTCTGCTTAGAACTGATCATCACCGGTGATGAGGGTTTTTAATATGTAAATAGGATAGCTGGCTGCATTACAACTGTGTCAGGTTTCCAGCCACAAGGCAGAAGAGATGAGCCTCAGCTCCAGAGCTGAGAGATGGAGGAGCAGGGGAGTTTAGCGGGCTCCTGGAGGAAGCTGTATCTCAAGCAGCTGTGCTCTGATTTAAGGGGAGCAGGTGAAATATACAAAAGCAAGTCAGCCTTATACAAAACCTATTACTCCGCAGAGCACTTGGTTAAAACCAAGTTGCTGCTTAGGAATTATGGGACTTACCAAGTGGTCTTTCCCCAGAGGCTAATCTCTATTTATTTGTTTTTCTGAATTCCTAGCATACAACTGAAGAACTGAAGTTGTTTCTTGGTTGTTGTGGAAGCTAAAGAGGCAACTGGTGATTTATACATCCCCAAGGGACACCTTATGATATGGCAAGCAATCCAGAATGTCCCTATATCCAGGATGCTCAGAACATGGCTGTGGTGGTGTCACTTCTGACATCAGATATAAACTTCTTCCCAGCTTATAGGTGAATTTCAATGCTGATACATCCCAAGGGTACTGCTTAATGGCATGATATTCATTCTGAATGCTCTTTACTCTATTATGGAATATTTTACCTAAACATTTTGTATCACCGTCACCACCATCAGCACAATTCATTATTGCTGCAAAAAACATCAAAATACAACTGAAGGTGAGTAACTCTAGGGAAGGGAAACAGAGCAATGCATCAAATAAATCCATCAAAGTACTCCAAGTTTGAAATTGGGAGCATTAAAATAAGAGGACATATTAAAACCAGGGAAATATTTGCTGTATTATGAAGCGCATCCCATACCCTGCAAATTCTATCTTCATAGGTACACACAAGACAGTAGGATATCTACTACTTTGAGGTTCATTCGTCATCTAAAAACAGAATATCCACGAGCTGATACCATAATTACTTCAGCAGCTAATTATGATGCCACAGACAGACCATTATGACTCAAGGACCACCCTGAGCAGCAGGAACAAATGCAAAGCAAACACTAACGTCTGTGCTTCCACGGCAGCACAGTGGCTTTAGCAATAAATAGAAGAAAGAATACGCAAAAGAGAGACAACAGATGAGAGACAATTCAGATGTTCACAAATACTCTCTGCAGACAAAGTGTTTTTATGATTAGCCCAAGTGTTCCTACAGGCAGCACAGAAACTTTGAAGAATGCAGGGAAAATTTACAAATACAATTCTCCATAGCAGAGGATGAGGGAAAACTTTGACATAAATCATAGAATATGCGTCCATATTTATACCATTTCATGCTGAGCAGATGCAACACTAAGAATAAAACTGGTACTTACATCCTGAGCTGCCATTTGTTGGAACCAAAGTGAAGTTGGAGGCCCAGGGGTTACGCACGATATCCTGCCAATGAATGGTGTCTGCGAAGCAAAGGAATTTGTTCTGGCCAACATACACCCCTCCATTGAGTATTTCTGCATAAAAGAAGAAGAGAACATACTTGTAAGACTCTTGTAATCGAGTGTGGAACAGTACTGTTATCTGTGGGTAAAATAAACTTCAAGACTGAACTGACTTTAAAACCATGAGAAATCCACCACACTATGCTGTACTTCATTTATATGCGTGATCACTTCAAACATACAATAAACTAACATGCTTTGCTGGGGTAGGAATTTTCTGAGCCCACAGCACATTGAGAAGGTTCCTGTCACCCTGCTGTCTGGAAAAGCAGGCTTCCTGATCCGACTGTGCTGCTGTGATACCATCACCTAAAACACTCAGATACTCAGGATCTATGAACCAAATTGAGAACTACCACTGACATGGCTTGCTGGAAGCTTTGTGTTGAAGGGAGATGCTTTCTGAGCAGATGAAAGTTGGTTGTTTCCTGGTGTAATTTTCATATTTACATCAGTTTGTTTAAACAAAAATGGCTTGTTGCCCTGTTTCTAAAGACTTGATTTATCAAATCTCAAGATGAAAGTGATCTTACAGTTGTTGGCTGTAGACCAGGGTTTCTTCTGGAGCAATAACTTGGGGGTTTTTACCCTCCAAACGTTTGTTCAAATGCAGTTTCTCCACTTAACCTGGCTTTCATATTTCCCAAGCAGAGAACAATCCACGTGACTTCCATTACAGTTAACAGGAGCGATGCAGCTAAAACCTCCTGCACCGCTTAGTGTCAGAGATTCAAGCCTCAGCAAAGAAATGTTGAAGGTTAGTTACTAATGGCACCTTAGAATGACATTAAGTGCTGCTATAAAGCCAGGAGTGTCACACTTCTTGCAGACACATTAAGAGTAAATCATGGCCATGGTGGCAATGATTAAGGTCATCTGATAGTCCTCATCGGCAAGAAAACCTTTAAAAGCTGTAGTGGGGATGCTAATATTGGTGAACAACAAGGAAGGAATTAAAGCATTTTCTTCTTTTAAATTTCAGGGTTTACAGGCCACAGCATGAAGACGGGGTAGTCCCCAAGAAAAGAAGATATTAAACCAGAGATGATCTGTAAATACATCTTTCCACCATATTAATCAGTTCAGAGTATTACAATTTCTTAGAAATCTCTGGTTTAAAAGCTTGGCTTTTCATTGAAAAGGAGCTTAAAAATGACAACAGCAATAATAATAATAATCATAATCTTATACAGAAATGAGTCCAGATTAGAGCTATAGCAATGATCTGTCTGTATGATATTCTTATGATCCCTGACAAAAAACCCATGCAGCATCTGTTAGCAATTCTGCTCTGGGGAAAAAGTAGGACTCGAAAACATGACTAGTAATGACTTCGTAGCAGCCTTCTAGTATCTGAAGGGCCCTACAAGGATGCTGGGGAGGGACTCTTCATTAGGGACTGTAGCAATACGACAAAGGGTGATGGGTTCAAACAGAAACAGGGGAAGTTCAGGTTAGATCTAAGGAAGAAGTTTTTCCCTGTGAGGGTGCTGAGGCGCTGGCACAGGGTGCCCAGAGAAGTGGTAAATGGCAGTGTTCAAGGCCAGGTTGGACAGAGCCTTGGGTGACATGGTTAAGTGTGAGGTGTCCCTGCCCATGGCAGGGGGGTTGGAATTGGATGATCTTAAGGTCCTTTCCAACCCTATTCTGTGATTCCATGATTCCCTGTGTTGTCCCTGCTATACAGAATTACCCAATCCATTATGACCCAGATTTTGATTTCAAATAATGTCTAACAAGCCATGAAAAACTGTAAAATCTAAATTCATGGCTTCTTAAACATTTGCACACTATTCCAAACAGTGTCACTATCACATGGTACATCTGAACACCTGCCACTGGCATCACTTCTGGCTTTTAAAGCATTCACTCGTGACAATACCTATCAAATTTTCCTTCCTGCTAGGAACTCTGATGCAGCCTTGTCCAGCAGCACCTCAGCCTAGAAGTAATTCCAACAGTTTCAAGTTGTGAAGAAAGGCTTTTTTTCAGCATAAAAGTAACCAGAAAGTGTCCCTCTGTATTCTAAGGCCAGCTGACAGCTTTGCCTGTGATTTACCAAACACGGAAAATGCTCTGACTTCCCTCATCACTGAATAATAAATGCTGTTCCTGCTGCTCTTCCCACCAAACATGACGCAGTATCTTTATCTGCCCAGCACTGTACCAGTTTTCACAGGTGACAGGATTCAAGTTTACATGGCTATTCATGTGATGAGGTGCTAATAAACCTGAGCAATAATATCAGACAGGTTCTTACAGATACTGAATAACCCTGAGTTCAAACTTTACTACAATCTTTAAAGTACTTGTGCTCGACTCTTCCTGCTCTGTGGGATCCAGATTCATTCCGTTTCTACCTTCCCGTTCCAACCTCTATCTTTCCTTACACTGGAGCCTGGGCATGTGTAAATCAGCAGAGATGCATTGGCTTCACTGACTTGAACTTAAATGCATTTTGCACTTCTCTGCCCTCTCTTAGCAAGAACAATGCCTGCAAAGACCTAATAAACCCTGTTACATGTTAAGCAAATGAAGCACAAATGTAACCAATATACACTAGAGTTACAGCATAATGAACTCATCATCATAAAGTCATCATCTCATTTCAATTTACAGCACTGAAAGCGAGAGATAAAGTTAAACAATAAACAGGCGGAGAAAGGCAGGCATCTCTGCCTATGCAGACGAGCTAGCAAAGGAAGCCAGGCAAGAAGAGGTTTCTCCTCCTGTGTGCAACACCTGAGGTGCCTCTCCACTCAAGTCTTTCATAGGCTGGAACAGGAAAATGAATAACAAGTGGCCCAGTGAATTTTGTGATTTCTACTGTGAAGAAAGCAGCTGTTCCTGTCAAAGAAGCACTCAGAAGGACTGTTCACAGTGGAAGGTATCTTAAGTACCCTTTTGGGAGAGCATTTGTGTCTTCTAAACCAATTGTGGCACTGGAGAACTGCTGGTCTGAGTACAATACTGCTGCCTGGGACAGGAGGCTGAGCACTTGTCTCCGTCAACTGCTGCCTGAAACACCGACTGTGGCCATGCTTGGGCTTCTGAGCTGCTCAGGGACACAAGAGCTATAGAAGGGGATTCTGAAGCACAAGTCCCATTAGCTTTCATTGGGAAAAGTTCTTAAAGGTGTCAGTTAGTTTGGGAGGCCTTCCTGTAAGGTACCAAGGTCGACACTTAAAGAGTACCATAGTCTTCCATTTTGGCACCAGGGCTGCAGTGGGTGTTGTGAGCAAAGGAGTAGCTCCAAGGTCTTTTGCTACTCGATTCTGAAGTGAATGCGCAATCTTATCATCTTCCTTACTAGAGCTACTTTACTGGCTTAACAGCAGTATAATTCTGTAACCAAAGTTATATGAAAATAAATCAGCCAGTGCACTTGACACTGACTTCTGGCATTATTTTGCTTATTGCTGTCAAATGACTGTGAGGAACTTATATCTGCATGCTATTAAAATTCTATTAAATGGATATTTATTCAGGAAGCTAAATCAGAAGTGTATTATCTGTTATATCTGCTATTTTCTTGCTTTCATGCCAAACCAAGCCCAGTGATGAAGCAGAACCATTATGACACAACTTTGGTAACCCACCTTACAATACTAACAGGAGAAATGGAAACATACATGTTAATGGCAACCACAAAACACAAGTATCTTACACTGTCCATACAGTGGCATAGCACACAGATAGGTACATCACATACAACTTACACTTAGTCTGCCAAGTTCAAAAGGAAGCTAAATTCATAACATCTAACAGAAGGAGTTGGGCTGGAGTCAGTGAAAATGCATTACAAGGCACCAGAAGCTGAAGATCACAGTAAATAAGGCAAAGGGACACTAGCTCTGCAAGTGTGTTGTCTGTTTGGACGAGAGATGGAAAGAACTCTTCTTCATCCATCTGTTAAAAGGGCATTTTCTTCAGCTGACTTTTCCTTGTGTGCAGCATAATCCCTCACGGTCTGTTATCTAAGTTCTAATGTGGATTAAATAGGCAAAATATGCTCACATTCTGCAATGTGCCCTAAAGTGCAAGCAATTCATGTGTGTTGATATGCAGTGGGGGCTGTAGGCACCTATTTAGCAGTAGAATCTGGTTCTAAAATTGTTATAGAATTGGTTATAAATGCTACTGCTGTTCAAGGTTGGAAATTAACAGCTCTTTGGTGCTATGAAGCCAGCTGGCATGATGAACTGGAAGAAGGCACAGCGAGAGGGAAAAGAACTAGCTCCAAAGAGGGCAGAGAAAGGGGAAGGAGTTATTTAGGAGAAACTGCTAGGCATGTCTACTGTAATCACTTTAACAGTGAAACAGAAAATATCACATGCCTTCCAAGCTGATTGCTAAGGAAACAGCTGTCTTTTACACTACACCATATATAGGTACTCTCTGCACATACATGTTATACAATGCATGTTGATGATATCTTAATTTCCAAGGTCAGCCTCCATTAGAGTTGAAGCACTACTGCATGCTGACACTGCTGCATCTTTGCCTTCATCATTCAGGTTATGGGGAACTGTTGTCAGATCACTCTCAAAACACTGTCATATTTCATCTAAGATGCTGAATGTATTATCCAAAAATGGCTTTGGCCTAGAAATTTCATGCCAAACCAAGTCTTTTGATCTCTTAGCACAGTTGATTGCTGATGACCCACTGGGAAAGCACTTCAGGTCCATCATTAATAAGCTATGTCTTAAAGGGTAATGAGAACTGGGTGCTTTAGAAGACAATAGCTCATCCATCATCAGTCAAGATCTGAGGTTTTTATACAGATGATTTAAGAAGAATTGGACTGTGTAAAATTGAAATGTCACATCTGTATTGGGAGATGAGGGGAGCTTGGTAATGAAAATGAGAGTTTTAACCTTCTCCATTTCTGCTCAATGACCATACTCAAAAGCTCGTGGATGTGGAATCTGTGTACCAGCTAGAAGCCCTGGACAGCCTTCGATCTCAATTATACAATTTCAAGTAAAGATTATTTGGGTCATTAGCTGGAAGTCAGTTTCAAGGCTTGATAGTAACAGCAAGATATTCTTTATTTCTATCAAAAGCAATCAGTGTTACGTGCAGCTTGTGGGTCTGTACTTTTAACTGCTCAATAACTAAGAATATCGGATTGTAGCACCTGAACATAAATCTTCTGAACCTAGCTCCCTATTTTACTGCTTAAATAAAAATGGAGTCTTTTAATTACCTTTCACTGAGTTTGATGGGGTATCCTTTTCACAATTTCACCCCAAATGTGTGTGAAGATGGGCTTACAGGGTCCTTGTGGGTCACGTAGCCACTTCATTAAAGGACAACAGGCTCTGGTCAACTCCTTCTTTAGTGATCTCCCCAAAGGGAATATCTGTTTCGTGAATGGGTACAGCCATATTAAACGAACTCAGAGAAGACATTTGTGTCTGCTTGGATTATTCCTCGGCATGCCCTGAATTCTGCCTTCTCACAGCCTTATTCAAAATAAGACACCAAATCATTTAGCTGGTTACTTTGTAATAGGAAACAACGCTGCAAGTGCCCCCAGCCCTTTGTGCGTAACGCACCAGAATTACAACGCTTGTTCCATGACTACCCTATTCTCAGGGAAGGGCAAGTCTGTGTCAGGCTACTGAGCCTCATTTCATGCTGCACCCTGAGCAGTTACTGAGACCATCAGGCACTTACAATGCAGCCATGTGGTCCCAAAGGGTTCAGCGTATGGAGAAAGTAATACGAAATACTATGGAAAAGAGTAGAAGCAGCTGAGTCAAACAAGTATCAGAAAAAACCCCTCACCCACCCCAAAGGGAAGAAAACAGTTGGGTATAGACTGAATTTATGATGTGCTTCTTTCCACAAGAAACAGACCTGTTCTTAAGTATATTTGTTTTTTCAACACACTTGGCTGTGCTAAAGGAAATGGTCTCTCTCTGTAATCCAGCAGATTCACTCGTCCTAGGGGCTGCTCAATTTAACCCATCTTGCAATGGTCACAGCAGCTTCTGCCTTCTTCATTCCTGACAGTATTTAGGCCCAGGTTTATATTTAAATAATCTCTTTCCCCTCTGTTCTGCAGGCGGCTTCCTGCTGCTGCTGCAATAATTACTCTGCTTTGACAACAAAGGATAACAGAGATGTACTGATTCCAACCAACAGCACTATGGTTAACCACGCACCTGCCATCAGTACCACGTACTCTTGATTTTAATTAACAGCGGGGTAGACATGCAGCTGCATGACCAGCCTTAGCTCCACCATTTCCTGTGCAGAAGCAGCAGTAGCTGCTTACAGCGTTACCCGCCTCATTTGTTTGCTTCTGTTCCCATCACTGCCTTCAGAAAGCTGTTTGACCCTGTTGTCTCTGCAGGCGAGGAGCTTTCATGTACCATGTTGACTCTGCTACAGGGATATTAATTTTCAGAAGCAGATGCTAATTGCCTCATTTCTTTGTCCAGTCAAATTCTGATCCTGATGCTAGCAGCCAAGTGCTTGATTTACTGTTTTCTTCATATAATTTTGGGCCTAAGAGGTAGACTAAGAGATATAAAAACATAACATTGCAATAACTCACACGGCTCCCTTTGGGTTTCTCCAACCTCTGGTGAGAGGCAGAAGATAGCGTGGTGGTCCTTGTGGGTCATAAGGTGGACGTGAGTCAGCAGTGCACCCATGCAGTGATGAAGGGTGATCACACAGTGAGGCGCAGAAGCAGAACCAGCAGGTGAGGAAGGTGATGATGCCCATCCGCTGGGCTCTCATGCAGGCACATGTGAAGCACTTTGGGTGCGTTTTGGTCACCCCAGTGCAACACAGATGCTGCCAAACTACAAGGAAGTCCAGGGAAGGACCACTGTGGTGGTTAGAAGCTGAAGGATTGCCACATGAGAGGTCTAGCCTGGAGAAGAGATGACTGGCGAGGGTACACCTGTCTGCAGACTGTCTCTACCTGAAGGAGGGCTATAGGAGAACACAGAGCCAGACTTTCCTGAAGTGCATGGCCTAAGGATGGCAATAGGCACAAGCTGCAATGTGGGAAACACTGATCAGACGTGAGGAAAATGTTCTTCCCAGCAAGAGCAGTTCTTAAGCACA
>WYDI02006116.1:0-16100 GCA_009867235.2 Psittacus erithacus | reverse complement strand
GCACAAGCTGCAATGTGGGAAACACTGATCAGACGTGAGGAAAATGTTCTTCCCAGCAAGAGCAGTTCTTAAGCACAGAAGCAGAGGGACAAGAGAAGTGCTATCTCCACCTCCAGAACTTCTCATAAACAACAAGCTATCTGATACTTGTCTGAAGTTAACCCTGCTCTAAGCAGAAGACTGGGCCAGATGTGACCTCCAGATATCCCTTCCAACCTAAATTATGATTATTGAGCATCTATTACCACAATAACACTCCATAAGCTATCCAATCTCTCCATTTTTATAAAAGCATGCTTCATTTTAAACTTTTATCTACTCATAAGCACTTGGTGATGCAAAGCAGCCATCTGAAAGATAATGTATGTTTCAAAGCATGTATAAAGAAGTGCTACAGTACTTGAAATACAGAACCTATGTCACCATTGTTGTCCCACATTTCATGCAAAGGGGACATCTGGACTAAGAACCATCCACTATGAAAGAACTGCTCCTTTCAATCTTTTGACTTTTGTTAGCAGAAAGAAAATTGTATTCATTTAAGTCACTGTAATGAATCACTGATGAGTTTCAAATGACTATCTGTGGAGAGCATGACGGATTGCTAGCTCACCCCCCAGAAGGCACACTCTTGAGCTCAATAAGAGCAGCAATAAGCCAACAGTCAGGAATGAGCAGTCACTTCATTCACAGGAGCCCTGGCTTAACGTTCAGGTGGCATTGCACTACCTGATGGGGAGGGATATCTGCGTCCCAGTTAGCAGTGACTGCATGTTCAAGAAGAGGGGGCAGCTGTTCCTGCAGTGCGCTGCTATGTGCCTTTCAATGAGTCCCCTGATAACACACATTTACTTCACAGCGCTACCCTTCATTTGTTCCAAAACCAGACCTCGGAGTGTGGATTTCAGCAAGGACACACAGCTGTGGGCATCCGATCATTCAAAAGTTACTAAAACCTGCCCAATCAGAAATAAATCATCTCTATTCTGCCTGCTTCTTGTTATTCTGCAGGAAGCCAGCAGAAGGGGAGATGACGCGCAGCACACTGGGTGCACCAATAGGGCCAAGAAAGGCTTCCTGGTGTCCCAGCCGATGCCAGAAAGCCTGGAGGCTGTGACAGATACTGGAATCCATTTCTGCTGTTTGGTCATCTTTAACGGTGAGCATCCTGTGGGACACAATCTGGTGTAATAACCCAACGCAGCTGTATCAGCACTTGCCTTGCAGTCTTTCATGATACAGCCCCTGCTTTCTGTGTTGGGCATCTTCCAATTTGTTCAGTGAAGGCTGAACAGCCTGCAGTGCCATTTCTTCTGCCCTCTTGAAATGCTACCCATGCTCTATAGCTGCAAAAACTCCTTCATCTGTCACACTATCAGCCTTATAACTTCTCTAAAGCTTTTGCTGTAATTGAAGCAGTTCTCCAGATGAATGGTTTCTGCTCCTGAGGGGCACTATGTTTATTTGCCAGCCCTACAACAACGAGTGGCTTCCAGCAGTTTCCTAGTGCCTCCAGGACATTTCCACTGACTGCAGATTCACCCACAAACCCTACAGAGAACCATCAGTCCAAGCTCCCTGGGCATAAGACTGCAGACTGATCCTTCAACCGTCCTCATTTGCTGGTGTACAATAGGGAACCTAAACATCACAGTCCCACTGCTCCAACAGGAACTCATCCTGCCTCCTTCCTTCCCTGATCTCAAGGGCAGGAAAATCAAGGCAGTCTGAAGAAACATGGGGTAGCAATGGAGAGAGCATCCTATTCCAGGCCAGAAAAATGGAAGCTGGTGCTCAGAGACACCTAACAGGCATGAGGTCCATCGTGCCACAATGAACCCTTAAGGAAACCAGCTCTCCATTGAAAATTACCTTACATTTCATGTCACCAACATGGGCCAAATTTGAGAAATGGCACTGACACTGCTTATTTTTCCCCCTAAACTTCTTACAAAGTTCTCTCCTCATAGGATGTTCGTATTATTTCTCCACCCAGGATGAGTGAATACTTTGATTCATGTCTGTTGCCAAGACAGACACAAGCTTTTTAAATGCCCCTCCTTGTCAGGACTTTTCCCATATAACACTTTGATCAAACCTGTAATGTTACATGTCTGCAGCTCTCAATCTCTCTTTTCCAGATGCTGATATATGAAATTGTGAGACTACTATGTTCCTGGTTTCTTGGCATCTGCTCTTTATAAGAGGCATTTTATGAGTCAGTGTTGCATAGCAGTTAGTTTGCCATTGCTGCTGCACCCTTTCCAAGTGGGCTTTCCACATGGAAGTCAAGCAGCAATCGGAACAGAAACCTCAGCAGGGCCAGGGGCATCTGAATGCAGCTGGGTTTCCCAGCAGCATCCCCAGGAGCTTCAACTCTGGCATTATCTGGTGGTATATTTTTCAGTTCTTATCCTACAACCACTGACAAATTCCAGAAGCCTGCTTTCTATCCCAAGCACATCTGGCACTCGGGCCATGCACTTGGCAAACAGACTGATGGCCTTCTGTCTTGGATCCTAAGTGCCTCAAGTACATCCTGATTGGCATCAACATGCAGAAATTCCTTCTCCTTTCGAAAAAAGAGTAAAGATCTGGATGTAGTGGTAATTTCCTCCATTTTCTGAAATGCTGTAAAAAATTACTGCCTCCATAGAGCCCTTCTCTTTCAAAACTGTCATAATGTGGCTTGGAATAATCCTGGAAGGGTGCCCAGACCCACGTCCAGCTGCATCCTGCGTTTCAGTACAAGCATTTGCATTCGGGCTGGTAATTGGCATGCAGCTGGGTTGATGCCAGCTCCAGCAATTGCATAACCTCACTCATCTTTTTTCTGGGCTCAAAAGAGGAGTCTGTGTCCACTGAGCTTAAAATGTCTATATGGGATCTGTTCAAGTACTCTCCCACATTTCCACACCGTGTTATTCACCTCTCCTGAGATACGGCGTCAACTCTTGGAAGAGGAGTTTTTAACTGAAGTTTGAGGTGGGAAGTGCCTGTGCCTTTCCCTGGCTCTCCGGTACTGAAACCCTGCAGATAACATGCTAAAAAACATCCTCCTGCACACAGGATGGTGAAGTGACTCTTTGGCTCCTATGAGCTCCAAGGAGCTTGGATTGCATTTGCCCTCCCAGTGCTGTGGCTGGGGACAGCCAGAAAGGCAAAAGAAGCCTTTGAACTGAGGCCCATGCATGTTAATCACAGCAATCAGCAATGCTTCTCTGCACATTAATGAGTTTGATAAGGTCTGAGCCTTCAGTATCCCAACTCCTATTTTTTCCCTTTAACTCCTATAATTGCTAAGAGGACACCGTCAGCCCTGCTTCATGCTTTTGCAGGCACACTTAATTCAGGTTTCCAATATGATGGGATGGCAGGGAGCCTGTCCATGCTGCTGAGCTCCTGACCCTTTGGAAACACAGCCTCCTTCTAAACTGTTCTCCCTCCCCAAAACTCACTTGTGTGTCATCTGCGATCATGACGTTTGACCACATCCTTTTTACCCTTAATTATGCCTGTTCTCTGTGCATCTATTATGAGGTAGCAGTGAAACAGTGGCAACAACTGTGTCCATTACATTAACAAAATCTAGAATCCAGGCCAATTGTCCTTAAACTATTAACCTCAAACCAGATGCTCGGGTGAGGCAAATAAGCACACAGGAACGCCTGCCAAAATAACCATCTTGCATAATGGAAGCTAAAGCAATGGGTGACAAGGCACTACGTATAAGAGAGTGTTCAGGGTTAGTTCATCCGCTTTTTAAGACTACCATCACCCTCCTCAAGCGTTCCTCAGTTCTTCTGCCCACTCTTAAATAAGAGCCCTTCTCCCCTCTCACCAATCCTAATATTCCATCACGCCTCATCTTACACACTTAGCTTTCTAAAAGCTACACTGAAAACACCCTCTTCTTTCTTCCCATCAATATTTTGATTGTAACCAACATGACTGCAAACACTCTCCCAACACACGTCCCTCTTTTTCCCAGCAGATGAATTGCACTGAACCCAAGCTGCTCTCAGTTACGATGCGGTAGATCAAGAGTGATGCTGTGGCCTGATGTGACAGGGAAGTAAAGCCGCAGTGAGATCTACGCCTCCATTAACAGGGGACACACTCGGCTCCCAGCAGTGGCTTGTCACACGGTGGACAGTCTCTTTTCTAACTCGTTTCTGCTCTGTACCCAAGGCAACCTTGGCAGGGGCAAGGGTTGCTCTCCTTGTCATAGTTGATAGCAGAATACACTTTCTTCCTGGAAAATGGATCGGTTTGCTTCCAGCATTTTACCGCTCTGCAGTTAAACCAGTCCAAGTAGTTGCTGTCTGCAGG
Source organism: Psittacus erithacus (assembly GCA_009867235.2). Classification (NCBI taxonomy): domain Eukaryota; kingdom Metazoa; phylum Chordata; class Aves; order Psittaciformes; family Psittacidae; genus Psittacus; species Psittacus erithacus. The sequence continues at coordinate 11,768 of WYDI02006116.1, read as the reverse complement.
CAGCAAACGTACATGGTTTGTCCTTGTCTACACTCTAGCTAAAATGCAGCTGGCACTGATTGATGATATTTATTTCAATGAGATCATTTTTAATAATGTAGACAACAGAAGGGAAGAGCAAGTGCCCCGACCCACCAATTCTGCTGTACTAACTGCTATTCTTTGCATTAACAACAAGTAATTCTTTTGCCAGAGAGCTTCCCAAATAATTCTCCGTCGGGGGAAAGCACACAAACAGACCACGGCTGTGAACAGTCACTGAGGGTGAAGCAAAGCGCCTTGGCTTCAGGGCTCGGCTCCCTGCCCCTGCACTGCCCTTGGCTAGCTCTGGGGCTTTTCTTACCATTGGCTTTCGATGCAAGTCTCAGACACAGCAAATAAATGAATAAATTATCATAAGAGATACCCTGAAGGACAATTTCTTTCTTGTTCCACTGAAGGCTGCACCCCACAACTGAATAAAAGTTGGTAAAGGGATAGGAATAATAATCCAATCAAATATAGGGCAAAACCTCATCCTCTTCTGAGTTATTCTGACACTTTATTTGGCTTTAACTGCTTTTCCTTCTCTTGAGCTTTGTCTTGCTTAAGGTGTACAGGCAGTCAGCGTAAGGCTACAGAAGTCACATACCTGGCTATTCCTGGGCTTCAAAGGCTACTAAACATCTGCTGGTTGGCAAGAGCAATTCATTAGCAACATTGAAAGGATGGTTCCCTTCTACAAAAGCTTGGATGATGTGGGGAGGCAGGGAGAGAGACTCTTGGAAAGTCAAGCCTTGTGAAGGCCTGTAAGCTGTGTGCCTCTGGGCAAATTCCCAAGGCTGAAATCGCAAGGAATTTAATGGTTCTTAATTCCAAAGGATTTCTAATTACAGCCAAGAGAAGGTAATGAGATGTGATGGAAGTGTTTAAATGAAAATAAAGAAAATAAAAAGCCTGTCAGATTTACTAGCCAGTCTTCCACACACAGCCCCTCCGCATGCCGAGCACCCATCAGGGTACCCAGAGCAACTAACTGCTTCCATGGACACAGTGACAGGAGAGGAAAATCAAAAGGCTCCCAAACCATTCTCCCCACAACCTGTTAGAGGCTGTCTCCTAATGAAGGCAGAGTTCTCTTTCAGTACATCTCTACAGGTCTGACAAACTTCCGTGGCCACAATAAGCTGCATCCTACAATAAACTCCCCCTTGTTCGTAGGAAGAGCTCCTCCTTTCCATTCCAAATCTCCCCAGATGGCAGCTTCCTGATCCTTCCCACTGTCTTCTCCTGCCTCCACTGAGCACTTTGCAGGGAAAGGGTGGGAAAGGGCAGTTAGGCCGAGCGCTGTGTTGTGAGCAAAATCTGTTCCAGGGTTTGAAGCTCGCTCATCACTGGCTTTCACTTTAACGTACACAAGGATTTTGCCATGCCATTTTTCCTGTTTTACACCATTTTAGAATTAATTTCTCAGAAAAGGGTCCTGTGAATGATCCATGCATCAGATGGAAACATCTGCATACCACTAGCAAAGGACAAGCAAACAATCCTGTGGGCACCAGTCATCTCTACAGACAAAAGCAGAGTGGACACTGGTGGAGAAATCTCACCAGAGGCCAAGCCTGGGCTGCAACATGGTGGTGCAGCATCCCTGGCCACCCTCACCAACAGGCCAGATATGAACCCATCATGCAGTGGGTTGTGAGGCCACCTCCAGCCCTTCTGCTGCTGGGGTAACCCAGGAGGGGAGGAAGGAGGTAGGAAAGGCTCCACAAGGCGCTGCATAAAATTCAACCATAGTCTTCTGGGCATTACCACAAACCAGAGCTTGGATGTGAACAACCCATCTCCTTGCACATAGGAAGAGGGAAATTCCTAACACATGTAATACATATGAGCCTCTTGTGATGGTTCCACGCACAGAGGCAGAGCCATGCCTCAGTGATCTCTGGAAATGACACTGCAGGTATGTGTGCATTCTGGAAAGAGCTAGTACCCTCAAACTGGACCAACATCCACTTTAAACCATACTGGTAATTATGGAGTTAATTATAGGTTTGGGGCTTTTCTTTGGCTTTTTAAAGACACTTTTTGTTCTTACTACTGACCGTGCCAGTCTCCTGTCTCAGCACCTTTCCAACTTCAGTCATTCAATGGTTCAACAGAACTCCACTGGGACACTGCATGAGGTGCATGTGTGTTGCCAGCTCTGGTGTGCAGTTTGTAGGTGTTTGGACGTGTTTCACTCAAAAGCTGCTCAAAAGGTACTTTCATGGGGAACTTAGGACAGTCAAAGGAATTTTTGCAAACAAGCAATATTCTTCCTCCCCCTTTCCAAAGGAAACACTTGTTTGACAAGAGGAAGCACGTTCTTTATGATGGGGCTTGGTGCTTGGGTTTAGTACAGCAGCACTGCACAGGTCACAACCAAAGCAGATCCCACCTGAGGATGTGCAAGAGGAGAAGAGCATTATCTCTGCCGCATCCATCTCTTCTGTGAATTTGCCTTGTGTGAGACTGTTTCTGAGGGGGTGGGCTAGAAGGCAAAGCTCAGCTCAGCTCCTCTTATTCCTCCAGCCCTGTGAAGCATTCCAGCTGCATCAACGTCAGGGCAGCCTGAGCTAGGTCAAGCTTTACCCCTTCCTGCAACATGAACAGAGGAGAAAATGTCCTTGACTGCCTACCAGCACTTGTCACAAGAGGGACAAAGTACTCAGGGCTCCAGCAGGCACTCTGAGATCTCTGGATTCACACATTTACTGGTCTGGGATGCAAACTACAGCTCTGAGCAGCTCTAAGAGTGCACTGGCAGGACTTGAAGGCTGCTGCCAGAGGTGCTGACACCTCTCTTGCACTTGCTCTTTTTCACATGCTTCTGAGTTATGGAAGAGGTGATTTAAGTCCAAGCAAGTCTGAACCTGAACTTTCTGTTCATAATTGCCTAAATCTGATAGAGAGGTGATGGCTGGTTCAACAGAGAAATGCAACTGCCGGAACACCAGCTGCTTCTCCAAAGTGCAGTGTGTGCTATTCTGGACACGAGCAGCAGGAGGCTGAACTCCCTGGGATGCTGCCCCCTCTCCCTGTACCACACAGTACATTGAGAAGTGCGACTTACTGCGAGCCAAATCCTCTATTTTACCTCTCTGGTAGAGCAGACAGAAATCAGAAGTCCTGGCTTCACCTGTATCTCACTCTCAGTGTGCTCTATTGGGACTTGAACGTGCATCCTTCAGAAGGGTAGCACCAGCAAGCCACAGTAGCGCCCACCCTGTAAATTAAGGCTACCGTATGGCATATAGTACTTGGAGGGGTCTTAAAGAAATCTCAGCTAAGAAGAGAACATAAAAGTACTCACTGTACTCATTTACAATAAGACAGAAGAAAAATATGGCCACACATCAAATACACTGGAGAACAACCTTATGATGATGAACCAACCACCTGTAATTAGAAATATAGGGCTTCTTTTCTCTGGTGATTTTGATTCCTTTTCAGAAATAATTATCCTTCTCCTTTCCTAGCATACGAAACATTTCTTGCCAGGCAAGAATAAACAGAAGACTAAATATGTCTCAAGGCAGAAAAAAACCCCCCAAATCAGATCTTCTGCTCAGTCATGGGGCTCCTGTACATTTCCCTTTGAACCCATAACTCAGTTTTATATTTACTTTGTTAATTAAAACTGAGATTTATTAAAATTGTAACTTAAAAATCCAATAAAGAAGAAACCACCATAGGCAAAAGCATTTCCCTTGGCATAGCTGTTATAGTAAGCTATCAATCAGCGATGAACACGGATACACAAACTGACTGTGCCTATCAGAAAATGATAAAACGACGTCAATCCGATGGAGGGAAGTTTGGCTTATCAGCAGCATGTGTCATTATTCCACAAAATACAGAACTATACATACAGGCAACTTCAAGGATGAGGTCTTTTTCCTCTGAGGTACTTACTCCCTATGCTCCATTATTATTATTCAAGTAATACCTATGTCAGAAACGAATTCAGCGCAGGTATCCTGCATGCAGAGAAGTTGGAATGGATAGCACTTGATGCATAAGGGATACCAATGTCATGCTGTTCTTTACCTGAGAATTTCTTCCAATAATTTTGAACTGTTCATTAAACAACCAATGCTCTTTGCCTGAGCAAGATGCTAAGCCAAAAAGAAACCCTGAAGAGAAATAGTGCAAACCTGCCCTGAGAGCTTTCATGTGCTTCCTGTTGCTAAGGGGTACGGCAAGAGCTTGTTTGGGATGAATATATCACCAGGCTCTTTGGAACAGCCTGTTGGGCCAGACAGGAGGAACAGCAGAAACTGGACGGGGTATTAAGATGCATTTCTTCTGTGCTCTTCTCTCATGTCTTGAAAAACACATAAGAAAGAGAAAGGAGTCCTTAACTTTTAACCTCGCTATATATTTGCAGAAGGATGTACTGACTTCAGAACTGCTGTTTGCTTGTTGATTCATTGTGTAAGTAACGTTGTGCTTAGGATTCAATGAACTGCTAAGCCCCTCCGTATGTGACAGTGCCTTTATAAATAAAATATGTTTAGTGTTCTTAAATGGTATTGTACTAGCAGCAGGAAAACCCCAAATGTGGCCTAATTATACAAACTGCTATAGTGAATATTTAGGACTGAGTATGCTTTTGTGTGGCATTAAACAGTGGTAACATGTGAGAGATGAAACTTGTAATGAACCTTATCCATTCTCTTGCATGAAAATGTAACTTTTGGGCTGACAGTTTCTTCAGTCCCCATGCAAGTGAGATTTCTGAAAGCCTACAAACATCATTCACTGTAGCTCCCAAGTGTTTTCATTTATTCACTGTGATTGTTTGTGCAAGTAAATTCCTGCTCGGGAGAAAACCAGAACATCTCAGACACCCACATAAAAGAGCTTACACATCACTTCAAACCAGAAAAATCCATGTGGGTGACTCCAAATGTCTCTCACTGCCTGTTGCTGTGAATGGAGACGTTCAATCACTCCACAGAGGACCAGAAACGAACGCCATGCTCAGCACCACCAGCCACCATGCCCTTCAAATAACAACTAGATTTAACTGCACTGCAATGGTTTTATCAGCATCTCCTAGCTAAACCTGACCAGCAAACATAACTTGTGTTATTCTGATTGAAAAATCAAATCATGCTAAAAACATTTTTATAGTGAAACACCAACATGGCATCAACCTGACTACAAATTATCCCGAACCACAGTTCCATATCTGCACTCATATATATTATGAATATATTACTTAATCCTAGCATGGTTTGGGTTGGAAGGGATCTTAAAGCTCATGCAGCTCCACCCCCTGCCATTGGCAGGGACATCTTCCACTAGAGCAGGTTGCCCTCTTCAGCCTGGTCTTATTAGTATGGAAATATACTAATAAGTGTACTTCAAGTACAAAATGAATTTGAAGGCCAAGAAATGGAGTGACCCATTTAAAGGCCAATAAAATGCACCAGGGCAAATACAAAGGCAAGAAACTCGTGTCATTTTGAACATAATGAAGGCCTTTGGGAAAACAAATTAATACCCAAATAACTGTCATTCCTGAACTGTTTCTTAGCCAAGATAACTTAGTGACTCAGCTCCCAGCCTGGCAATTCAAAATTGGCAAAGTACTTGACTGATACAATAACAGTACTTAAATTAATGAAGCAGATAACGCCTATAATCAAGGAGAAAAACCTAGAAAGTGTCTAGGTAACATGTTATTATACCACAAAAGAGTTGATTAGTTTTGATTTCAGTTGTGCCTCAGTGTGTTTACTAAATGTGGCTCATTTTACAGGGACTTTCATCTCTTCATGCACACAGCAGTTAAAATGCCAACTTGGCTGATGATGAAACCCAGAGAGTTTTCATGACCTATGGGATGTGAAACCTACAGAAAATAGCAGTTGCTGTTCCCTAAAAGCTGTTTAGTGGTCAGGATTTCAGAACCACTCAGATTTGGTGCAGATAGAAAATGGCCTCATGGATTTATATGTCCAAAAGGAGCTCTCTGGAAACTGTCTCCTTTCCTCACTGACTTCAAACTCTGTTTCTGACCACTTAGCACATCCTCAAATCTAGGAAAGCACGAGGTGTGTTCACTGATGACGGATCTGAAACCATGCCTGGTGATGCGGAAGCACGGTTCCTGTTCCCAGGGACAGCAACTTTCAGCGGACACCCGTGGAGCCACAGGCTCTCATCAGGGACTATTTCAGAGCTTATTGCAATGGGCCTTTTGCCAGCTTCCCACAGAGAAAGCTGGACTAACTGAAAGATTTATCACCAGCCCCTGACACTTCATATTTCTCCATCCCTGGCAGGACAAACATCCTACAAAAGTCCATTTCCAACTCAGCTGCCTGAGAAGAATGAAAAATAATTCTTCTAAAAGAAATAAGAGAGTAAAAAAAGAAAAAAAAAAAAAGAAACTGATTTAACCTAATTGAAAACTTGTTGAAGATGTAAAATGACATGAGAAGACACAAGCACTAGTTTGCTCAGGACAGCAGCCTAAGGCATGGACTTAAATGCCCATCTTTGGTAAACGTTCTTTTCCAAAGCTTAACTTCTATGAAGGACTCGTATTATAGAGATAACCTTGGGAGAGATACCGTGTCCTTTGCCCTAGCACCTGTCACAGATCCACTTTCTTGTCCTGCCAAGCTCTCGAGGGGCATGCCTGCTCTCTGGAGTAGCAAACAGAAGGCATCTGTCAGCTTGCCAGAGGTTGTCATTAAAAACAACTGGAGAAATAACAAGAAAATAAAGAAACACCCAGTGCTTGGGAACCTGCGCCAAAACCTCTCCGGGTTAAGATGTCACTATTGCTGTAACAAAAGGACTAGATGAAATGCACTTACACATGCCAGTGTTGCTACCTTCATAAATTGCTGGATCCATTCCTGGTTGTATTAATAACCTAGGGCTTCACTAAATTCAGAGAGTGAATGCCACTGCTCAACCTCTGCCAAAAGAACTTCATAAGCTCTGCTAAAAGTATACTGTTCAAAGGATGCAAACCCACACCTTTTATCAAATATGTAAACCAAGTATGACACCCAAGCCTTTCAAAATCAGTTGTTACACTTTATTTACATACACAAAAGCATCAACAGCAAGACACATCTACCAAAAAGAAAGAGGAAGGGGAAAGGACAATTGTGCAGGCACTCAGAGCTCTGAAATACTCCGTATCTGTGTCACACAGATGGAGAAACCCGAAGGATTCAAACTAACACTTCCCCCTCCCATAATTCTGGAAGATTACATGACCAGCACATTGTGACAGGCAGGATCCATTTGGATCACAGCTGCCACAAGCATACGGACATGCAACAGGATCACATGAGCTATTTGCTGGTTCTCTTGCCATGGCTCTGCTGCCAGAAGCCAACTAAGAACCCTGGCCCTCAGCTAGCTTTGTCATGTTGCTCAAGTCCTCCCTCGCATCCTGACACTGCCAGGAGTGGGAGCAGAGACCCAGATGCCCGAGGCACCCAGCTCTACCTGCTCACGCAGAAACACTACTGTGCGCAGGCTCCACGTTTTGTGGAAGCTGCCTTCTCCTCAGCAGCCACCAACTGTCAGCTCTAAAAGGCTGAGATAAAATCTGAAGTCCCTGAGACACATCCCAGATAGCAGAGTCAATGATACAGTCAATAATGAAGGACCCAGTTTCTTCTTTCCCACTGGTAACATGGTATGCCTTCAGCTCACCATGCAAGTGCTGCTGCCTCTCCTCACGTGTCTCTCAGATACAGTTCTAGAAAGAAGCTCCAATTGATTCCTACTTCCTACAGACTGCTGGATCAAATACTGTACCTCCTCGTTTATGGCCAAAGGTTTTTAGGTAATAGAGTGAAGCAAAGCAAAACAAAACTCAAAAGCCAGAAACCATCCTATTTTCTCCTTCTCCCTTAGCAAAACCCTTCTCACATAGTAAAACTTCAGCCCAGGGATACCTGAAATCCATTCCAAGTTCACTCAAGACCACATGTTTGGAGCAGGACAGCTGCAATTACAGTATTTGATGCTGTTAAGGCTTTTGGCTTAACACTGGTTTGGCAGACCTGTGAGGTTTCTAGTCCAGGCATCAAAACCAGCAGCATTCATGATATTTCTGGTACAAAGGCCACAAAGAACACGCTTTTGGTGACAAGAACTATTGCAAGGCAATTGCTGAGACCACCAGCTCTTTCAGTGGTCTTTTCATTTCATAGCACACAATGATGAGCAACGAAGTAAGTTGGAGCTGTGGGATCACAGTATCATGAGAAAATGCTCCAAACCTACAAAGAGCAGTTTCCACATCATGTTCCTTCTCTCTCTCAAATTCAGGTTGAAGGTTATACCAAGAAGCAGTTAAAACAAGCTCCTGAAATGTCAGCAGTGCCAAGAATCTGGGGGTGCACAGAGTCAGGAACCCACCTCCTCATCAAAAGGAGGCCCCTCTTGGCAAGTTTTATCAGTAGGTGATGTACAGCGTTTTCCTAATGTTATAGCTGACTGCAGTAAACAAAGCTGATTGCTACTTGTAAGATTTAATTTCTTGATTAATCACAGGCATAAGTAGTTACAGTTTGCACACTGATTTTAGCCTTTCTTCGGGACTATGCATAAGAGATAGCAACAGAAGAAACTAGTAACTTTTTGCAGCTCAGGAAGAGGTGAAGCAGCTGATGCATTCAGGGAACCAGATGTTCTTGTAAGTACTTGCAAAACCGAGTTGAAGCCATCTGCTCTCAATGCTTTGCCACTTGGAAGATGTGACACCGCATTCTCAATTTCCTGCCTTGATATCGCTGATTCTAATTGAGGTTTCTGTTCCTCTGAGGGTCATGGGGTGTTAAGTTTCTCCCAGAAATCATTCCCTGGTTCAAAAGTGACACTTTCGAATGTAAAATAAAGTTAAAACAAAACCAAGCAAAGAACCCTGTGACCTTCTCATCCCCTGTATGCCCCAGAGCTGATACCATCAGTGAAACTGGGAGGGGACAGCTAAATATCCACAAAAGACTGACTTTTTCTCCAAACCTCGAAATCTGCTTTTGCACTTCGGTTACATTTGACACTTCATGGTCTTGACACCAGAAGCCTGGGAAGCAATGAACTTTGCCTTGCAAAGCCCAGAGAGTTATTTTAAGACCTTCTGCTCTGTGTCTAGGCCGCCCTTAAACACTTCTGGCTGCCAGGCTGTCCTTACAGTGGAGGCTATTATCTTGTACCAAATTCTTCCTTCACAGGGATTCCTCATGTGGTGTAACACCCCCAAGGCAGCCCTGCCCTTCCCCTCCCCATGTGCCCGCCATGGGTTATCACCACATAAAAGGGTTGTGAAGACAAACATTGGGGCTCAGTAGGATTTGGCTACCACTTGGCCCACTGGAGGCCATCAACATGCAGCTTTAATCAGAGCATCTTTGAAACCAAGAGGACCCGTGTGCCCTTGTTTTATCAGTGCTGGGACTTAGCATGGCTGAGGATCACATTCCTGTCCACGGAGCCATGCAGATTTACAGCCGTTGCAAACTCAGCCTTACATCTTTTGCTTTGCCCTTTAAGCACATATTTTTGCCTTCCAATGTACTTGCCCCTCTGTCAGGATAAATGCCAACTGCCCTTTTGAGATCCTTGTAATAAACCAGCTTTCCTGCTGGATGTTCCCTGCATTTGTTCTGGAAGTGGGCTCTGATTCAGGACTGCATTACACCATACCTGCTCATACTGGAGGCAGTGCCAAGCACATTTGCTTTTTTCAATACGCTTTGCTTGGAACACCAAGTGCTTTTGATTTCTGCTTTTTTCCTATCAAATGGGCTACAAAAAGTGTCATCCTAATGGCTCATAAAAGCACTTTTCTGGAGAACAAATGTTAACTGTTCATCATAACGGAGCACAAAAAGTCCCTGCTTTGGATGTGCACAGGCTCCATACACGGGGTAGTACAGAAAAGCCATTTAGAAGTTGGAGTTTGCATCACACTGCCCACCTGCCAAACAGTCCTATCACTCCATTAGCAAAGGGCTTTCTCTAGGCTAGCTTCAAGTAAATCAGGTCGAAGGATTTTTGACACTCCTGAAGTCTGTGTCATACACAGGCTTTATTATGGGAAAAGTTTTCCTACCCGCATTTTTCTGTGCCCAGTTTGTTCTGTTACTTCTAGTTACAGCTCATTCCCTGTGCCTGGGCTTTATCTTTCTGAAGCAAAGCAAAGAAACAAGCTAAGCTTTCATTGCTGCGGCATTCACAGCCCTTCACAGTATTTCATGCAAAATTGAAGACTTTCCAAATCTGGATTCTTTTTGAGTTGACAAAGGCCTACAATATGAAGCATTTTCCAGTATTCCCTGCTGCCATCCCATTTCTGTAATGGCAGGCTTGCTTCCTTTGTAGTTTCTTATAACAAGCCAGAACAAAACCCACTGCACATCAGGACTAGAAGTGTTGCCTGTGTATTTAGAACACGCTGCTGTTCCCACATGAGTGCATATTGTTTCAGAAGAGCTTTGATGACATGGTGTCAGAAATAAACCAGCAGAGAGATTGCTCCTGTCAAGTCATCACAAATACCTAATTTTAGTGCTGCAGGATGCTGCAGCTCTAACAAGCCCCTGGACCAACCCAAGCAAAAGCTGTGCCATTGTAGTCTTTATCCTGCAGAGTTTAGAAGAACAAGATAAAACCTAAGGTGGACTGAAGTCACCGGTAGAAAGGGTCTGTGCAGTGTCAGTGTTTTAGCCTCTCAAGAGTCAACAAATCTGATGAGCATCACTTGAGAATGCCATATATTGTGTGTATTGTGCCCAGTTGTAGCTTTCTCTAGGGAATTGGGTTGGAGAGGTCTTGGTAAAAGTCAAAGGCCTGATGATATGAAAATGCTTTTCTTGAATGCCTGTGGAATTTAGTACAATCCTGAAAAACATTAGGAGACACAGCTTGAACTTCATGGTCCATCCAAGGCCTCCCCAGACTTCAGTGGTGCACCATGTCCAGCAGACCACAAAAGAGGAGTAGATTTTACCATCACTGTGCAGCTCGTGTGCTCGCTTCTCATGGCAGAAGGGAGCATGTTAAGGATGAATGTTGCATTAACTTTTTCTGTTATATCACAGAAGATTCAAATCCAACTAATCAGTCCAATGAGAAGCCACCCTGTCATCAGAGTGATTGCTTCCTGAAATCAGTTCTAACATCGAGAAGAAAAAAACAAGGATGTAGGAAACCTGAAACTGTCTTAGAAGAGAATTTTTCTCCTAAACCAGGAAATGGGGGAGGCAAATGAAAAATGCTTCCAGAATCAATAGAAAAGCAAAAGAAGCTGATAAAAAGCCATAATCATACCTGCTACCACATGGTTAAATGCTCAACCAAAAGCACAAAGGTCTAGATCTTCTCGGAAATACCAGACCAAAGAGTGAAAGATCTGATAGGCAAAGAGCAGTGCAAAAGAGGCAAGCTGAAAAAACACCGAAAAGACCCAGAGTGCCAGATGCACTGCTCTTTTGGGGTTATCCGTGTGCGGTACATTGTAAAGCAAGTCTTGCTCATTTGTAGTGGATAGCCTAATTGTCAAATAAACATAATTGAGAACTGGTGTTTTATTTATTAGCCTGACACTCACCAGTGACTGATCATCTGGGACTGTAGTGACAGGACAAGGGGTGATGGGTTCAAACTGAAACAGGGAAATTCAGCTTAGATATAAGGCAGAAGCTCTTCCCTGGGAGGGTGCTGAGGCGCTGGCACAGGGTGCCCAGAGAAGCTGTGGC
>WYDI02006114.1:0-23070 GCA_009867235.2 Psittacus erithacus | reverse complement strand
CAGTGTTCAAGGCCAGGTTGGACACAGGGGCTTGGAGCAAGCTGCTCTAGTGGAAGGTGTCCCTGCCCATGGGAGGGAGTTGGAATTGAATGAGTTTTAACGTCCCTTCTAACCCAAACCATTCCATGACTCTGATTCTGTGATATGGGGGCCTGTTGCAGTTGTTCCATGCAAAGAGGAGCACTTAGGAAGATGTGGGCTTTCTGATGTGCATGTGCATAGGGATGCCTCCAGGAGAGGTCCCAGTGGTGCTGCTGTGATGACCCAAAGGACAGGCAAGCCCAGTTCTTTTTAAGGAGGTCATTACATCAGTTGTTAGCATCTTAAATACGCACACAGCCACATGTAAGCCTACTTGGCATCAGGCAACACAAGCGAGATGTTGTTTGTCCATATGTTTCAAGAGCAGGAATAATCTGATGTCCATCTTCCAGAGGTCTGGTCTTCCATCTCTCTGTTGCTTTTCTGTTAAAGAAGATATGGCTGATGCGCTTCATTTTCTCTCCTCCCTTTGTGCCTGTTTGCCCTGGGAAACACCACAGTTGCGTGGAACATCAAGTGAAGGAATTCCCCTGAATAAACAGGAAATTCATTCCAATTGCAAATTGGTATTTAATGTTGCATCAGAGAAGAGTGACTCTCTGGGGACGTGTGTGCAGTACAGGCTTTCAGTCTGTGTTGCCATATCACAGGCACTTCTATTCCCATCATCGCCTGATTGGCACAGCTTCTATTGGTGTTGTTCAGTGTTCCTGGGGTCTGCTCACTACCAAAGACAGTGAGCTGCATGCACTATAGAATCATAGAATGGTTTGGCTTGGAAAGGACTTTAAGATCATCCAATTCCAACCTCCTGCCATGGGCAGGGACACCTCACACTAGACCATGTCACCCAAGGCTCTGTCTAACCTGGCTTTGAGCACTGCCAGGAATGGGGCATTTACCACTTCTTTAGGAAACCGGTGCCAGTGCCTCACCACCCTCACAATAAAGAACTTCTTCCTTATCTCCAACCTGAACTTCCCCTGTTTAACCTTGAAACCATAGTCCTCAAGCTCTCAAAGACCAGCCTGGGCCCCTAGGTGGGCTAGCATCCCACTTCTGACAGTGGCCACAATCAGTTCCTTCATAGACAGACCACAGATTCCACCCTCATCTCTAAACATTCCATGCTGAGGTTAAGCGCTGAAGAACAGGGATGGAAATCCCTCCTCTGTGCCTATCAGCAGTGATAGTAAATCTAATTTTTTATGTGTCTCCAAGCCCACTCCACGCTGCTGTTAACACATATCCCCAAGGGAAATTCCCTCAGACTGGAGGCCTTGAAATGCCATAGTAGGTCAGGGTTTGGAAGACATCAAGCTTGATTTCTGAATGAAGCAGCATCTGAGAGATATCTTAGCAGCTGTAGCAGCAGAATAGCTGTCCTGCTCGATGAATCTATAGCAGTGAACATCAGCTGGGAATGTAACACACAGTCAGGCTTGTGATGCAGTCAAATCAGTTCCTTTTAGTACCAAGATGACCTTGTTCTCCTTGGGTCCAAGCCTGAGCACATTTTCAGGTGAATGATGCTTTAGCTGCTAACAGGGCTGAGTCCTTTTCTTGGGAGAGAGGGGATTGACAGACATTGGTGTCCAGTCAGAGAAGAGAGCAGTAATAGACACACACCTACACAGAAGGATGCAGTTAATTCGGCGCAGAAGCTGCATTTCAGTTTTATCCTGAGGATGTCAGCTGGCTGAGCTCTTATATCCTCACTTAGTTTCACACTGGTTTTCTCCCCACCTCCCTTCTCCTCAACAATTAACTTTGCAATTAGACTTGATTATATTCAGTACCTATTGAATGTGTTCTCTGCCCCCACGGCTGCTGATGGACAAATGCAGCATTTGGGGTGAAAGATGCATAGTCAGCTCAGTAGACCATTCAGCAGTGATTCACACGTCCTCTGCATGGATAAGAATATGAATCTCTCCTAAATATGCTGTCTTGTGATTTACTGCTCTTGCTCCCACAGAATTTCACCTTGCTATCTCATTTTAGGAGCCAAACAATGGGTCTTGAATGTCAGGAAAATCTGGAAAGATCCCTTGAGGGATGTTTTTTCCCCCAAAATGTGGCAAATCTCAGGACACTGTTACACAATCAGAAAGCTTGTTTTCAAATGGATCTTAAGCCAAGGTACAATCTCTGTTAGCAGAACAAAGCAGAACAAATGATATCCATCCTCTCCCAGTCTCTAGGGCACACAGAGATCACCTGTGAAGCTGCAGACCTCAAAGCCAAGTTTGTAAAAGGTCTTTTGGTACCAAGCACCTTTCATTGTTACTTTTCTATGAAGGGGGCCTACAAGGGTGCTGGAGAGGGACCTTTCATCAGGGACTGTAGTGATAGGACAAGGGGTGATGGGTTCAAACTGCAACAAGGGAAGTTCAGGTTAGATATAAGGAAGAAGTTCTTTACTGTGAGGGTGCTGAGGCACTGGCACTCAGTGCCCAGAGAAGTGGTGAATGCTCCATCCCTGGCAGTGTTCAAGGCCAGGCTGGAAGGAACCTTTGGTGACATGATTTAGTATGAAGCATCCCTGCCCATGGCAGGGGGTAGGAACTGGATGATCTTCAGGTCCTTTCCAACCCAAACCATTCTGTGATTCTATGATTCTATGACTCCAAAGTGTCCAGAAGTCCAACACCCAATAATTCTTTTAACACTGTTATCAGTGTCCTTCTTCTATTCTGGGTAAATGGCGGTGCATACCGAGTGTGTCTGTGTGTGTGCATGTACACGTGTGTGCTTTGGCTTTTGTACATACAGTTTTATGCCATGTATCAGTATCTGAGCTATAACTAAGTACTTCAGCAGTCTCTTAACAACATATCTATTAATACAGTGTATGAATGCTCGATTACTTTCATTCCCTTTTGGGAGATATGTGACAGTCTTCCTTCAAGGTGAGAAGTAATATTTCCAACCTATTATGCAAAGTGGGGGTTGCTTCACCTCTTGGAAAGCAAGCAGTTCAGTTCAGTACAGCTTTGTGTGGGTGCTGTTGTGAAGGGCAATTGGTTTGTAAAATCTGGGTGCAGAAAACCTTTGAACTAGAGGTTCCAGATCTTGCATGAAAATGACCATTTGTTGATAGGAAGCTTTTTAGTGCTGAAGGGGCATCTGGAGAAATAAATTTGGGTGATTCTTGGTCTTAGATACCCAGAAATAATTGCAGATGAGGGGGAAAGAGGCTCTGCAGTGAATGTCAATCTGCTTCAGATCAGGTGTGCAAGGTGCTTTGGTTTCATTATTACCTCTCCTATGGAGACAGGCTGAGAGAGATGGGGTTGTTCAGCCTGGAGAAGAGAAGGCTCTGGGGAGACCTTAGTGCAGCTTCCAGTGCATAAAAGGGGGCCTACAAGAAAGACGGAGATGGGCTTTTGACAAGGGCCTGTAGGGACAGGACAAGGGGGAACATCTCTAAACTGAAAGAAAGTAGATTTATATTACACATTAGGAAGGAGTTCTTCCCTGTGAGGGTGGTCAGTACTTGAGCTATAAATACGTACATCAACAGTCTCTTAACAACGTATCTATTAATACAGTATATGAATGCTAGATTACTTTCGTTCCCTTTGGAAGATATGTGACAGTCTTCTTCAGGGTGAGAAGTAATATTTCCAGCCTATTATGCAAAGTGGGAAGCTGTGGCTGCCCCATTCCTGGCAATGTTCAAGGCCAGGTTGGACACAGGGGCTTGGAGCAAGCTGCTGTAGTGGAAGGTGTCCCTGCTTGTGATGGGGAATCAGAACTAAATGACCTTAAGCTCCTTTCCAACCCAAACCATTCTAAGACTCAATGATTCTATGATTCTATGATGATTATAAGTGTAACGCATTGATTTTGAAGGAGTTATTTCTCTGATTTCTGAGCCTTTGCTCCTGGAGGGCTGATACTTTTAAAGCCAAAAGGCAAGTCGTGCTTCTTGTGTTAAGGCAGTGATCTCATCTACTCCTGATAAAGTCTCCTCAAGGCTATAGAGGGAAGGTGGATCAACAATAAACTGAAGCAGCAGCTCTGTAAGTGGCTGGCTGTACTTGCTCTGTGAATAGAGGACTTCATTTTCTTGAGCTGCCAATGTAAATTAATTTTTAATGCATAATACCTCCCCCATCATTTTTGCTAGCTGGAACTTATCTAAGCAATGCATGTCTGGAGATTAAAGGGCAAAAATCCCAGCCATTGGACCAATTTGCTGGGAGACATCAGTCAGATGCAGAACACGGGCCAAGGGCTTTCACAGGTACTTCATTTGGGGAACCTCAGGGGAAAGCTGAAACCTTCCATCTGCTTGGTAAGAAATCATGCTTGGAAAGCTCAGGAGCCTGGTCCTTCCAAGGAATCAGCATCTTCTTGCTTTCAATTGGGCAGTCCATACACTGCATTGTCAGGAAGATCTGATAGAAAACATAGAAATTCACATCCTGTTGCTCCCTCCTCACTCCCCAATGTGAATGAAAACTTGATTCTTTCTGAAAACATTCTTTTTTCCCCCTTTTCCTGAAGCTTATCCATTTATTTATTTCCATGGCCAGTAATTCAAGCATTGTGTCTGGCCAAATGAAAGAGAAATACCCCAAACTTAAATACCTCCCATTACCAGAAGAAAAGAAAGTAACTCATGAATAATTCAAATCAGAATATACTTGTTATTGTGAGGAGTTATCACAGCTAATTATAGTCTATCGCTCTGGTTCTCTCCAATGCTCTGGCATTGATCACTGCAGGACATGCCAAATATTGCACTAAAGCAAAACACTGTGTTTGACACTTTCCTGTTGATAAGCAGGGCTTTCCCAAAAGAGGGGTCACTGTTTTCCAATGGCTTTTGTTCCTTTGATCAGTGTTGGTAAGAAATGGAAAAGACCTTCCACTTAATTGACTCTTTCATCTCAGTCCAATCAGTCCCTGCAGACTGCTCTCCCCTGCCCAGGCTTGGTCTAACTGCCTTGTCATATAAAGGGTTCAGACTTCCACCAAAGAAAATAGGGAATATCCTTCTAAGATTTTTCCCATTCTTTTTAACATACTTATTATTTTTTAATAGTTTAATTAAAATAATATCTATCTCCTCTTTAGAAAAGACTTGCATCCTGGGATGGGAGGAGGATTAATGCACATTATAGAGTCCTATCTATCAGGACATGTGGCTTCTCTGTTGGGTTTTCTTCCGTATTTCCCTATGGGCTGCAGCATTGCTGGTGTGTAAAAGACTTTGAGTTGTAGCCTATTGGCAAGTGGCAGATATTGACTAGATGTGAGCTTGGAACTGGGGATATTTAAGGAATGATTTCCAGAAAATCAGAATATGCCAAAGAACTGCCTGTCAAAGAAGGTTTAAAGGGAACACTAATCATGAAATGCAACAAAGAAAGTAAAATACTGTAATGGAAATACTCCATGAGAGAAATGCAAAGGCAATATTATCTCTATTACATTGACAGACAGGGTGGAAAGCTATTGATATCTTTAGAAGATACTGAAACAGGTTGAGGAAGGTTAACAGATGGCCAGCCTGCTAGGGGTAAATCTTTCCCAAGCTTCAGATATTAACTTGATAGGAAGTGAGGGTGTTATTTTACCTGCAAGTGGGAACCTCAGCATGAGCATGAGCCCACTGCCAGCAAAACCCTGCTCCAGGGCAGAAATCACCCATCGTCCAGTGTCTGACATGAGATTTACAATATGTTGTATTATTGCAAATACTTGTTGTCCTTGGTCAGACTTAATCTAACTCTGAGCCTGTTGTGAAATATGAATCAATCTGATATTGCTGTGTGGTAGAGGCAATAGTTTTTATTCTTTGTGTACCCACTTATGTCTTTGATTCCTTTTCCCCTGATGTCTTTTTTTTAGCCTAACATTGACTAAAAGCCTGAATTTATAAGGCATAAAATTTATGTTCTTAAATTCTACTGAAAAGTTACAAAAAATCTATTATTATTATTGTTATTGTTATCATTACTACCTCCCATATAACATCATTCTGTATATGCCTTCCCTGCAAGATGTTTAAAGTGAAGACTTTAATATGACTGTTCAACGCATGATTGGGTTTGCTCTTAGACTCCTAGGTAACTATAAGATGCCTACAAAGTGGCAGGGAGTTTGGGTCTGCTCCAGACTCCTCTGAGTAAATGAAAAAGCCTTGGTGAATCTATATTGCTTGGAAAAGGTGTCACTGGATCAGTGTTAATATGGTGTGCTCCACATCTCACCCCCTTCCACTCTCTTGGGCACTTGTTTGACTGCTGGTAGGAGGCCCCCAGGTGATTTATCATAGAATAACAGGCTGAAAAGGACCTCAAGGATAGTTCTGATTTGCCAGGACACATTTGCTGATGCTTCTGCTGCACATGGGCAGCATTACCTGAAGGGGATATTGGCTGAGTTTATGAGCTTCTGAGATGGCAGGTAAGCAGGTGCTCTCTTGAAGTTATAAAGGACTTATCCTTATTTAAGGGAACACAAATGGCCTCTTTGTCTTCGCTGGCTTAACTCATCAAGCTGTTTCTTGCGTGAGCTGGAATGAGGGAATATATATGAGAGAAATGCAGTATATTTGATTACCTCCAGCTTTTAAGTTAAATTATTTTAGACTAAGAACTCTGTTTATTTCCTAGCTATCTACTTAGTTTGGTTGATGGGAATAAAAAGGAAATAACCTCCAAGATGTTTTCCACGTGGTTACAGAGAACCCTGACTGGATAATCTGAATGTTGACTTGCTTTTTTTGGGTAGAGAGAAACCGCTGTATTGCAAGAAGAAGAAAGCTGCATGCATTTTACATAAGCAGGACATTTGAGAACATGACAGCTATAATGAGAGAGAGATCAGCTTGCTTTTGGCTGTAGAGAGTGAAGGTCAGACAGCTCTGAATTTGCAGAGTCGTTAATATTCTATTACAACATAAGGCTGGAAGGGACCTTCTAAGTCATCAAGCCAACCATGTCATCTAATCCCATTTGAGAAGGGAGGGTGACATTGGAGGCTAAGTAGTGGACAAAATGTGTGCGGGGACATAAAGTGCCAGTCACTGGAGGTTAACAGAGGGTAGGGGTGAGGATTTTGTTCAAGGACTTGAGGGAATTATGTACCTGGCTGAGACATCTTGGAAATTTCCAGTATTTCTATAGTAACTTCAGTATTCCTTGCTGTGTTTGGGTAGGAGAGGTCTGACTCTGCACCAAGCATCTTATATTATCGAACTCCACAGCATATGGGGGAGACAGGATCCTATGTGGATTGGTACAAGATGCTGCATGCAGAGGTAAGAAGGACTGATTCTTCTTGCTCTTCGATGCCTTCAGTGCTTCCTGGAGCTGAGGGTGCTCACCACTATGGAGATCATCCTCTTTAGAGTTATCTCTGAGATGTGAAGGACTGTTCTGGGTCCCAGGACAAGGACACACAACTGCTTCTGAAGCATGGGTGCATCAGGCAGTGTTGCAGAGCAGGGGATCGTTGTGCCAGGTTTTCTTCTTGGGAATCCCACTTGATTCACATTTTTACCTGAGCAGAATTTTAATTCCCCTCTCCCTTTGTTCTCGTCCATGTAAGGTGCTCAGATAATTACATTTTTATGTCTCACAGGGATGTTGTGAGGTTTCTTTAACACTTCTCAAGTGTTTGAAGAAGATCTGATGAAGGTTGAGTGTAAGCACCAACAATCGCTAACAGTCTTCACAAAGATCTCTCCTTTGAGCAACGTAGACAAATCCAAGCTGGAACTACGGCCAATATCTTTTTTAACAGCAAAATTAATTACCTGCTACTGCAGCTTCCCAAGGGGAGTGGTGGATTTGCCATTGCTCAAAGCCTGCAAGTCAAAGCTGCCTGTTGTTTTTGAAAGGCAGGTTCTAGCTTAACTACAAGTTATTCTGTTCAATGCAGAAATCACTGTGTGGTGCAAGCAATAGGTACAATGATCTTGTGGAGTTACAAATGCATTGACTTGGGAAGGAGGGAATGTCCAGAAGATTTTTATGCTGGTGATATACTCAGGGTCCCTTTCCCAGTGCATGGCCCTTGTTTCTTCAACTAGTTTTCCATTCATCTTGTGACGTCAGCTCCTGTGTACTGTCATCTTATCTGAGGGCATTATAGGGGCATAATGGCTACTCTGGGCACCAGCATGCTGTCACTTCTGTCCAATTTTAAGACGACAGACAGCTTTAATTGCTGGTATTTTTCTTCCACCTCTTGTTTAATAGGGACTGTGTGTTGAAAAAGTTTTGTCTCATGTCAAAGACCAGCCCATGATCTGACATGGTCAGTGTTAGAAACAAAAGCAGAGCCCACATATCTGAAGAACTTGTGAAAATGCTTTATCACGGCATTAACCTCACTCATTCTTGTCTTATTCTACATGTTATGCCAACAATGCACAATTCTGTTTTCTATTTATACATTATATTTATAGACCCCATACACTAGATAAAAGAGTATTTTGGGAAATGGGTGTCTGTACTTCTCTCTGATCTTCTCATTGCCCTTCATGTGTTTATGAAGCTGGGAAGGACACAGTCAAAATGGTTTTGCTTTCACCTTCCACATACTCTCAGCCTCCCTACAATATCTGCGTGGGATTTGGAAAGACTTCTGTCTCAGGGTTGTCGTTTTGTGCCTGAGGGATAGATGCAGATTTGGGAAGAATGGTTTTGGAAATGAATAGTATCCAACCATCATGCCTGAACATGGACAGATGCTTTGGTTGTGCCTAGGTGTAATACTCATGTGGAGGAAGGCAATGGACCTTGTGACAAGTGTGTCTTAGTCCCATAAGTCATATTTGCCACATCTACTGCCTACACAAGAGGTTGCCAACATCCACATGGGACTCCCTCTTCTTCTCTGTTAAAGAGCTTAGGCTGCCATGTAGTACCCCAAAGACAAATAATGGGTTCTTTTTCCTACAAGACACCAAATGGCCCTCAAAGATCAAACATGATTTGCTGCTTAAGTCAAATTTGCAAAGACAAGTTAGTCCTACAAAACTCTGTATGCATGGGAAACATTCAAATAACAAACTCATGGTTATTGTCCTTTAATGTGATGGATGAAGTTATGTTTTAGGAGGTGAAAGAAAGCATTATGTAAACATCAGATAGGTTATTCTTACTATTTAAAAGGGGATTATAACATGAACTACAACGAAGCAGAGTTAAAAGATGACCTTTGTGCTAAAAGGTAGGGAAAGAGAAGCATTTCACCAAAAAAATCAGGTCTGAAAAACTCATTTGGTAGTGATGATACAGTAACTGCTACTGTAAATATAATTTTCCCTATTTTTAAAGAACCATTTGGTTTCCAGACACACAATTCAGCACTGCATTAACCGACAGCTTTGGTGTTTAAAAATGGATAGTGTCGAGACAAGGTAATACCCAGAGGCAAATGTGCTGCTAGGAAAGAGCTGTACAGGTTTATATTGAAGTCACAAAAGGGCTTTATGACTGTCAGGAGGCAGACAAAGGGCAATTTTAGATCTCACCAACACACTTAGTTGGAGTTTGCAGAAGTCATCTTCTGTCTTATGGTTACATAGACTAACTTGGAAAAATACAGGAGCTTGGGGGATGGATTCTCTTGTCCTTATTTCATTGTGTTCAAGGCCAGGTTGGATGGGGCTTGGAGCAACCTGATCTAATGGAAGGTGTCTCTACCTGTGATAGGGGCTTGGAACTAGACAATCCCTAAGGTCCTTTCCAAACCAAACCATTCTATGATTCTAAGTCTTGGAGGTGCTTATCATTTAAGCAGTTGGGTTAGTTTTATACTGGGATAATTTTTGGCTGAATGCATTTCCTAATACATAACAAATAAAGGTACTTTAAAGATGTTTTGCATTCTATTGCCTTCTCCTAGGACTTCTGACAACAAAAGAGAATTCCTCATATTAAAACTCTGTTTTTTTGTCATCTGGTACCAGTTCTATATATGCCTCTATGGGTTCAGGTGCATTTTGGACGCTTGAATAAGGGATACATATACCTACCCTCTTTCCATTTAAATCTGAAAGAGGGTATATTTAGATTAGACATTAGGAAGAAATACTTCCCTGTGAGGGCGGTGAGGCACTGGCGCAGGTTGCCCAAAGAAGTGATAAATACTCCATCCCTGGCAGTGTTCAAGGCCAGGCTGGATGGGCCTTGGAACAACCTGCTGTAGTGGAAGGTGTCACTGCCCATGGCACGGGGTTGGAACTGGATGAGCTTTAAGGTCCCTTCCAACATAAACCAGTCTGTGGTTCTATGATATCTCCTTGTATGCCTCATGTTCTTGGAAAACTGAAAACATACTTCTTTTTTGCATGCACTGGTTGATTTTCCAAACACACCTAAATGAAAGGAGAACCTTGCTGCTGGGCAGTATGAAGAGCAGAGGATCCCCTAAGCTTCACAACACGAAACTATTTTAAAGCCAGAAGGGAACATCATGATTTGCCATCTCTGTGGAGCAGAGCAGAGAGCTTCACTTAGCAGCTTCTGAAGCAGTCCCCTGACTCAGGCTGAGCAGGGGAATTAGATCCAGTCTCAGTTTAATCTTTCCCAGCAATAGAGAAGCTGCTGCTGCTTCAGTGTTTAGTTACACAGTTTAGAAGGCTCTCACACAGAGAATGACATTGAATTTCCATGTCACATTCCTATTTGTGCTCTGTAGCGTGAGATAATGACAGGGTTTATCAAACTAGATGATCTTAAGGTCTTTTCCATCCTTAACTGTCCTACGATTCTATGATTCTGTGTAGCACTGATGGAAAGGGGAGGTGAAGATCTTAGCTGGTAGATATTGTGCCAGCCAGGCTGGAAGCAGGGGTGGATATAATCTTGTTCCTTTCATCATTTGGACAAATCCCACATGTATCTTTCTGCTTTGCCTGCAGGGATGCTGTAAATACCCATCTTCTCTCTTTTCTTTGCCCATAGGCTTTTTTATTAGAGGCAAAGCCACTTTCACCCCTTCCCTCCTTGCACTCATTCCAGCCATCTCCAGTTCCTCTTTGCACTATTCCTTGCCTTCGGCAGCAAAATAGTGAGTTTCATTACTTTTTGGTGCCATTTTTGCCTCCAGAAATACATGGGAGGGAAGAAATACAGGAGGTACTATCTTCTTAACCTGTGTGATAGCCAGGATGTATGTGTTGGACAACTTACTTCATGGCTTCTGAGGTTGAGAAGAGAACAATCCAGAGAGCCTTCTGGATGTATTGCATAGTCATCTACAATCCTGAGTGGTGAGGCACTGGAACTGCCCAAAGAAGCAGTAAATGCTCCATCACTGGCAGTGTTCAAGACCAGGTTGAACAGGTAGACCATGGGTAAAATGGTCTAGTGTGAGGCATCCCTGCTCATGGCAGAGCGTCAGAACTGGGTGATCTTAAGGTCCTTTCCAACCCAAACCATTCTATGATTCTATGATCCTTGAAGAAGAGAGACAATGCCAGCAGCCTGCATTCTGACAACTGCTTCCTCGGAGGTTTTTGCCCCTTAAAAATGAAAGACAATCTGTGAGGTCCGCATCCTCCTCTTCATTGTGCTTTGAGACCAGTCCCCAGTGCAATACACAAGAGGACATATACACATGGCATTATTGTCATCGTGAAGGGCAAAGAACATCTCATCTCCATCCATTATAGCAAGAAGTTTGTGCAGAATGCAGACTTGATGCTGCAAGACGGGAACTTTGTTAATTAAAATGTCAGTGACTCAAATCCCCTTAAGGTGAGAGAGCTGCAGTTGTTATTACCATTGCTGATGATGATACAGTCAGCTGGTACCTTCTGGAGGCATAATGCATTTCATTTACCTTGACAAGGCCTGCCCATTTTGTATGTTTCCTCTGTGCCTCATATTTGATTTTTCAAGAGAATAATGAAATAAGGCTAGAGATGGATAGATATAATAGAGAAAAAAGGCAGTATGCTTATTTTTTTCCATCCTGGAGCCATTCTTTATCATTCTCCAAATATTAATTATTCTATTGGAAATAAACATTCAGCTCATAGGAGGGGAAGAACAGCCTAGAAAGAAATGGAGGTGGAGCAAAGAAGAAATAGAGGTGAAACTGTGGAAATGCTAAGGGATCTGCTCCAGGATGGGTTCAAAAAGGGGGAACTATGATTTTAGATAAAACTTGAATGATCTGATGAAAATCCTCACCTCTTAATTAGCTCTTGCATCACTGGAAGTATCTACTCCTCTGCTCTATTCCACCCTGTTAACTGCGATGGATATTGCAAAGTTGCCTTTTATTGAGGATGGAAAAAAAGGCTGTAAAGGAAAGGACTTTAAAAAGTATCATGGAAGGGCTTAAAGGCTTTAGCTATAACTAGACCCCATTTCATCGGGTGTTTTACAAGTACATAGAGCCATCTTCGTGACTTATTTAGAGCACAAATCTCCAACTGCAATCACAGTGCTAATGAGACATGAACCTTATTTTGACTCTGCTTTGCCAAATGAACAACGTGGCCACAGTTTTTGTAGGGCAGAAAATGCGCAGAGCTTTTTCATTCCAGCTTGGAAGCATAGTCAGGAGGTGACACTCCTTTCACAGCTACTCGAGCACCTGCAGGATCACACTCCAGCAGTAAGCATGTGCTTCAAAAGCTGCAGTGAATGCAAATTCAGCTTCGAGGTAATGGGCCTTTTCAGGCCTTTGGATACAAAATACTTGTGTCAGGATAGCAGCTACGAGTCAGGCTCCAGTGATTCTGATTCCACCTGGGAGTAGTTCCCACAAAGGCCAGCCAAGTCATTAACAGGCTATGACTAATTGCTTGCTGTAAGATGGGCATAAAGCAGCTTGCCTTTGAAATGGAGCTCAGCTTGAGCTGTTTTCTCATCGTGGTGCATTTAGCCAGAATTTATCTGTGGTCTTGGTGTTGTCATTCATGGCAATTCTGGTCACAGGATGGACCAGGAGAATCATAGAATCAAGAATGGTTTAGGTTGGAAGGGACCTTAAAGCTCATCCAGTTCCAAACTCTCTTCCACTCGAGCAGGTGGCTCTAAGCCTCTGTGTCCAACCTGGCCTTGAACACTGCCAAGGATGAGGCAGCCGCAGCTTCTCTGGGCACCCTGTGCCAGCGCCTCAGCACCCTCACAGGGAAGAACTTCCTAATGTCTAGTCTAAATCTACCCTTTTTCAGTTTAAAGCCATTCCCCCTTCTCTGTCACTACATGCCCTTGTAAAAACCTTACCATGACCTCCTCCACTGGTAAGCAAGGTATATAACATGAGATCCAGAAGTAAAACCTGCCCTGGCAGCCTTTGCACATGCTTGCCATTGCAGCTCCACACGTGCACAAATCCTGTTAGCATCGTCTCACCGTTGCTAGGAGATGACATTATCTTCAGCTGCATCAAACCGTGACTCAGCAGGTTGTAGTAGCACATTTGGCTGTTGTGAGAGAGGAGGCATCAACTCTGAACTGCAAAGCTGAGTCTGGGGAGTAAAGTGAATGCCGCTTGAGAAAGAAAAGGTTGTGCAGGAGAAGGGCCCTGAGGTTGTGCTGAGGAGCAAGGGGGAAATTTTAAGAGTTAAATCTCAGTTTCAGAAGCACCTAAGAGCGTTATTGCAGTGGCACAGCACAGAGCTGTAAAGATCCGCCGTTAAGCCCTATACAGATCATCTCATGCTTTGGGAGCATCTTGGATGTGTTAGCATGGCTTATGCAAGGAAATGCTGTCGGACTATAAGGCTAAACTATTTCTGGGCTTGGCCACTTCCCTGCTACAGGCTGTGTGTGTAGGATGTACCTTCCACTGAAATTTAGTGGGGTTATTATGAACTCTGGTAATTAGGGGTAAAAGTATGTGCCTGGTTAGATATACAGAAGAAGCTCATTACTGTGAGAGTGCTGAGGCGCTGGCACAGGGTACCCAAAGACGTGGTGAATGCTCCATTCCTGGCAGTGTTCAAGGCCAGGTTGGACAGAGCCTTGTGTGACATGGTTTAGTGTGAGGTGTCCCTGCCCATGGCAAGGGGTTGGAACTGGGTGATCTTAAGGTCCTTTCCAACCCAAACCATTCTATGATTCTGTGACATTTATATATTTTCTAATGAAGAGATCTGCAAGGCTGTGACTTTGCATTCCAAAGGAGGAGAAGTGGCAATTTTGTCAAACCCTTACAAATGTAAAGTCTTGTATGAATATTTACTCATATTACCTTCTAAAAAGGCAAACATCTGTTTATCCTGCTGTCTTAATCTCTATTACTAACCTCTTACATGCAAGACATGCACTGTACTTGGGAGATTCATAGTTTCTGTTGAGTGACCCCAGCTTCAGGGAACTACTTCAGTAACAGTATTTACTGAATAAATAGTAATGAGCACAGTGATTATTTCACTAGCAGGAAGAACAGATTCTGGAAGAGAGGAGAATTAACATGTACTGATTTTTACCCTCACACAAGAGTGTTTCTGACAGCAGGACTGTTTTAAACTGCCCAGTAAGAAGCAGACACAGCAATCTGTGAGTGCTCTGACCGCTGTCACCAACCACCACGGCACCCTGATAGCTCTTCTTCCAATTTGTCATGAACATGGTATTTAAAAGAAAACAAATACATTCACCAAGGAGCAAATAATTGAATAAGTGAAAATAAGTAATAAACATGCTGGAATCCTGATCTCTCAGTAGGGAAAAATACAAATTGTATTGGATCATTACCTGAAGTTGACTGCTCATTAACTTCTACCTTGGGACTCACATTTCAGCATGGACAGGCTGCAAAATGAACACTTGGGCAGTCTTTCCAGGCCTGGAACAAGTAGAGAAAATAAGCTGTTGCTCCAGATCTTGTCTTCTTGGTTTCCTCTGGTTCAAATGCATGCCTTAGTCTTATATGCAAACCATCAATAGAAGACTCCACTAAAAGTTTATCAACATATGTCTTGAGATCTTCTTCCTGACAGGAGAGGCGTGCTATAGTGGATGTAATGCTACATCCACTCATTGTGACAGAGATAATAGAGCCTATTATCTTGCCCCTAAATAACAGCTGGCTCCAGGAGGGACGTAACAACTGCAGCAGCACAGGAACCTCTGTAAAAGCCACTGCTGGTTTTGGACTGCTGCCGCATTTATGTGCTGGAGAGTTTCTCTTCTGGCCTTTTAGACTGTTCTCTTCTCTGCCCGTCTCACTGTGGGTTAGTTTCAGATAGCACTGGCATGCACATGGATGTGGTCTTCCTGTTGAGTTAATGGGTGATGGTTTTTAAGGTTTAGGTTACACCCAAAAGCCTCCTACTTTGCTTAGGAGGCTGTCAGATTAGTATTGACCATCAGACAAATAATAGAGGTGTTTCTGTAACGATCCTGACAGCATTTCTCTGGGTGCACCATCTACATGACTCCAGGGCATACAAAGCAATCAAATCCCTTGTCTACCTGCTATATGCAAACACACTCAGCTGTAGTCCCTGTACCAGAAGTGAAATAGACCTTTGGACTCTCTGAATTGAATAGAGAAGTGAAGAAGAGATAAGTCCCAGATCAACCATCTCCAAATGTTCCTCCAAAGAGGAACAAGAGGCCGGAGCATCACAACAGCTCTGACTTCTACAAATTGCTGCTTTATACTTGCTACTTTCCTTTTCTGCCCAAGACCTCCTTTAGGGGTGAAATGTCTCATGTGTCTATTGCAGGGCTTTGTTTAGGAAGAATCCTCCTCCCTCCCCAGCCTCCTGAATGACTCAATAATTACTTTAACTGATTCAACACTCCCCCTCAACGTCCAACCGCCCCCCTCGCCACCATTCAACTTTAACACAAGACCACACTGTTTCTCGGTTTCCAATGCGCCCAAAGCTATTCAGGCCACTTGTTCCTCAATGAATGGAGCTGACAGAGCTGCTTTTGTACCGAGGCAATTTTGGATTTAATTGGAGACCTACGGGGGGCAGGGCTGGGAAGGTGGGGGAGGGAATGGGGTCACTGGGTCAGTGTTTTGGAAAGATCAACTCAAAAGAGAGTCCAAGGAGCAAATGAATGTGGGTTAGATGTTTGGGAAGAGGTTTTCTCTGTGTGTGTGTGTGTGTGTGTATGTAAGGGCAATGATCCCCATCTTCCAGAACCAATTATGATATCTATTTGGTATCAAAAAGCCTACTAGGTCAGGCTGGGGCAGATGGTCCTAATAGCCATTTTGAATCTATAATGACAGATCCCATGGTCTTTTCTGCAAGGATCACAGAATAATTCAAGCCGTGGTGAAGAAGGTCTGATGTTGGAAAGGTCATTTGCTATAGTCTGTCCCCGCGGGTCAGGCATTCATCATGAACATTAAAGGAGCTTTGCTAAATTCCCTTCTCCAGTTCTGCATCTCTCCCTGGGGATAAGTTCAGCTTCAGCCCTGTCTATACCACTTGTGAGGCACTGTTGATGCCAGCACTATGAATGCCCCACAAGAAGGGAAGACCTTTCTAGTGAGGCAATAGTAAGTCACAGCATGCTTTGAACCAGCACAGTCTTACTGTGTAAAAGGGGCCACGGGTCATGATCTGCATGAAAAACCGACATCAGGGAGCTAGCATGAAAGCAGTTTAACTTTCTTACTTCACTGCTCAGCTTCCCTTTTGGACCCCACCATTTTCGCACCTGACTAAATTAAACTGGAAAGAATTGTATTGATTGTGCTGCAGAAAAGCCAATACAATCCTGGCACCACTCGACCACAGCCCAGTAGAGACTTAGTAAAACTACTTGTGCAAAAAAACCCCTTTTTTGTCTCAAAAGCCAGATGGACGCGGCTTGAGATACAGCACATAAGACTGCTTTAAGTGATTTAAGTTGTATGCCCCCTCCCTGCCCATGTCCACACCATACTGAGGTCTGTTACTCCCTGTAACAGAGGGGTTACCGGTCCTGCTCCCTACTTCTTCTTGGCCTGAAAGCCTTTCGAGTAATGGCTCTCAGTTTGCTGATCTCTCTGACTTAATTTGCTAAATGACTGGAAGCACCCGGAGATGGGACCATCTCCTAAACTGCTCCATGTTGGTGACAGGCTTGGAGCTGACAGTCCCCTTGTGCGGCTCACAGACAGACACTTTTGGGAACATGTACTGGGAGGGGGATAATACATAATTTAGATGTAAACCAGCAATCGTGCTGTTATCCTGAGGATGTACCTTCAAACCTGACATATCCTACCAGCTGTTCCAAGGAGGAACAGACTGACACTGATGATGCGGGATGACCAGGAGAAGCTCCTGGGTTTTTGTGAAGGTGCAGGATGGTGTCTGCAGTCGAGTGAACAGAGACAGGGAGAAAATCTGTTCAGCCAAGCCTTATACACCCCTGAGAATTATTTCCCTGCCCAGCATCACAACTTTTCTCTGTGAGCCTCTGGCTGCGCATCCCTCTGGGATGCTGCCACTGGCATTTCACATCATCCCTATGGGCCCCAGATACCGGTTTCCTCCAGGGAAACAGGGAGAGGAGTTTAATAATGTTGGAGACCTGTTGAGTTCCATTTTTATCAGCAGTCCACCAGACCCAGTTCTGGCAGCGTTAGTCAGCTTGAATTAACACAGAGTGCAAGTAGCCTTTGCTCTATTCCCCCTTTCTACTTCAAAGCAGACAACGCTGACATTTATAAGGCATTAGCAAGCCTGGGTTTAGCATTAGATATGCGCTCAGATTCCTGGAAGCTATAGTATTCCTCTTCTTGACAGCTACTTGGTCTCAAACTGCTTGCTTCTAGGATGGCAACAGGCCAGGGATTGGTGGCCTTCCCATGCAAGAGGTGATGGTGGTTTCAAGAGGGACAGAGAACATCTCTCAGCTCAAAGGAAAATGTATGGGGCTGGCTTTTCTTAGTACATTTTTGTTCCCAGGGAGTTTAAGGATGCTGCAGTGTTTTAAGAATCGCTGTGTGATGCTCGCTGCAAGAAAACAGGGGTGACCCGTGTCAGGCAATTCTGTCTCAGTATCTGCCAGAGAGCCCTTTGGAGCACTATTCTGGGCTGTG
The DNA here is from genome assembly GCA_009867235.2 of Psittacus erithacus. NCBI lineage: Eukaryota > Metazoa > Chordata > Aves > Psittaciformes > Psittacidae > Psittacus > Psittacus erithacus. The sequence goes on along the minus strand of WYDI02006114.1, from coordinate 5,037 downwards.
ATTCCACACAGAGCTGGCAGCAGGAAGGATTTGCTAGACCAGAGGTGTGAGTACGGCTGGAAACGTCTGTTAACCCACCATGTGTTGAATGCAACAAGACTATTTCATGCTACTTCAAGATGATGGTGCTGGTAGTTAATAGCCAGGAGGTAGCCACATTGCATAATGAATGAAGAATGGAACCATGGAACCCTGGTCAAGGCTAGATACAACAGAGTAGAGCACAGAAGCCTGCTCAGCTCCATCTCCAGACCCAGCAGACAGAGCAATCCTAGGCACAACAATCGTGGCCTCTCTGCAAGGCAGACATCAGCGTAGCACCTCAGAGGAGTGCCAGCAACATAACTCATTCTGGGAAGCATCCTACAATGCAGATGGCTCTTGCTGACTTCAGCTTTGGCATCATGAGAGAGAGATGCTGCTTCCCATCAACCTATGGGTCACACAGTGTTGGACTCAGTTGCTGGGATATCCCCAGTGGCTTTGGATGGGGAGCAAGGGAAGAAAGACAGGTTGGCATTCTTTTCTCTAAAGCCTTCTCACCTAGGACTTTATAAACAAAGAAGACATTGCTAGGTGTCTGCAGGAGAATAAAGGGAATCCAAATTACATGCATTGCATGATCAGTTCTATATTGAACATCCTAAAATGGTTTTGTTTAAAGAGAAACCATTCTGCCATTAATAAATCCAATGAACACCTGGATTTTCAAGGCTAGGATGTATCACTAGTGTATTTATCTCCACCAAGATTATAGACTGCCACAGAAAGTATAATTAATGTACCTTTAGCACTGTGAAGGTGTTTGCTGTTGTATATATACTTTCTAAATATGAGTCCTCGTATACCAAAGCATGACCTCAGTGTCTCAACTATTATTCTCTCACTCAGATGCCAAGTTCTAATGTCCAGGCATAAGTCTGAACAATCACTGCAGCTACAATTGCTATTTCCCAGCACTGCTCCATCACTATTTAATCTGCTGCTTTATAGAGCACTGTAGGGGATCCCCAGAAAGGAAAGCAGCTGCAGCCAAGTTCTGCTCCAAAAAGTATATTTTCAATTGAGATGCCCATTAATCCAAGCAATAGGCATTGAATGACGCAATACTGAAGCTTGAGGGCTGATATGTCCTTCTACCCAAGGCAGGAAAACATGCTATGCATAGGATAGTTGCTCTAAAAAAGGGCCCTACAGGAGCCTAAGGAATTTGTTCCAGGATTATCAGGTTTTTTTTCTCTTGAAGTGGCAGCTGTTGGCTTTTTTCCCCCCTTCTTCTTCCTAAACCAAGATAATGTATTTAATTTCTTTGGTTGTTGCGGTAATCGGTTAAGTATCCACAGATGACAGGCAATTGAGTATTTTCGGTGCAAAAAGAGCCTGTATTTCCAGCTATTTCCATGCAGATTTTTGGAGCTTACAAAAAGAGCCACATCCTCCTCCAAAGAGGGGTTGGAGAGGGCTCCTAGGAAAATGGATGGCTTAGACAGCATGAAGCTACAACTTACTTCCAGGATCCTTATGTGACCCTGAAACACTTGTTGCCTGAAGCCCTAGTCTGAAACATGGACAAAACAGCTCTGCTTTCTTACATGAAGAGGTAGTGAACAGTCATTTTGGACTTTCAAGAGCTCATTCAGAGCTGAGATTGACACCTAAGAGGTATTCACTGTTTTCTTAAAGAACAGAATAGGCCAGAGAAAAGCAGGTCCTTCTTGATCATCTTGACTCCATCTCATAGGGCTATGAGAATGGTCCAGGGCAATGGAGATAAGACAAGGTTAGTGATAGTACGAGTATTCTCCTCTATATGACTCCCGAACATTTTCTAAGCTACATCATCAATATATCCCTGTATACTGTGTTTTTCTTTTTGCACTGCCTCCTTTCCATCAAGTGAAACCTGATATGAGATGTTTGATATCTCCCACAATTATAAGGTTTAGAATCCCAGTGGGTATGTCATGTCCTGATATTTTCTGTGTTTTTCTTATTCTCCTGTGTTTAAAGACAAAGTGAAGAGGTTGAGTAGGTGAACAGGATGATCTCTACCCACCTCCACATGTTGGCAGCTTTTATACTGTTATAGCTGTTCACCCATCTTAGAATCATGGAATGCTTTCGGTTGGAAGGGACCTTAAAGCTCCTCCAGTTCCAATCCCCTGCCACATGCAGGGACACCTTCCATTAGAGCAGGTTGCTCCAAGCCCCTGTGTCCAACCTGGCCTTGAACACTGCCAGGGATGCGGCAGCCACAGCTTCTCTGGGCACCCTGTGCCAGCGTGTCAGCATCTCATAGTAAACTTCCCTGCTTGACTCATTGCTTCTGCTGAAATCCAGATCATATCAAGCCTGGGAAGTTATTTTTAACTCTATATAATGGACACTTTACACAGGAGATGGATTCTGTACTTTTGTGAAATAAGAAGAAAAATAGACAGCAATAAATACCAGAAAGCTGAAGTAATAAAGTATCTCATTGGCCTGTCTGGTCTGCGATGTCTTTTTCTCTGCTCATGATGGAAATACACAATCTTGCCTCATCTCCTTCATCTCTGCACTCCCTTCACTTTCTTTTCAGACATGTTGATTCTCCTGCCTTCAGAAAGAAATTGCTGTTCCCTGGATTTGTTTTTATTTGTTTCCCTTTTGTGACTGCATCACCTGACAATTCCCTTTCAGCACCTGCCAATTGCTTTTATCAACTTGCTTTTTAGTCACTACTCAGGCTTCTGATCAGCTTTTGCTTAACCGCTGCTTGGCTCCTGGTCCATCCAAAACCCATGGGCTTTAATAACAACACAGCATGATGTGAATATTGTTTGCGACGGCGGTTCTGATCCTGTGTTATGGATGAACATAATGCAAAGAAGCATGTTCATTACCCACTCTGCTGAAGGAATGACAATTGGAATTTTTCTGGAGGAATATTGCTCATGATCACACGTCCCAGCACACAATGGGTCTAACCCATAAAGAAGTGAATCTTAGTGTCAGTCTTACGGACTTTTTCCATCTACTAAGCATCTAACTATGGGTGTCTGTTCCTTCTATTCTTAGTTGCATTTGAAGACCCTATCTGTAATTTCTATAGGTTATTTCCTCCCCCTTCTCTTTACTTTGGTCCTTTGAGGTTTTAGTCAGTGCAGAACAAACTGTGATGAACGTCTCTGTCCAACATACTAGTCACCTTCTGCATTGGTCAAATACCCAGTGAGTTTACACTGATTGTTTTCCAGCAAAATGCCAGTTGAAACTGCAGTATTATTTCTTTCTGGAGTTCTTGCATGTCTCAAATCACTATTTTGCCAGGGTTGTCATTGCCGTGACCAGAGAGTCAACGGAGAGGTATCTACCTTTCACATGATGAATCATGTATGACTCTTCATTGACTTTATTTTCCAGATTACTACTTTTTGGGGAGTCTATAGATTTGCTTTCATGGAGGTACAACAAAAGAAATTAGGAAATAGGGTTCCTACTGTTTATATCCATTAATTTCAAACCCTGACACTGGGATTTTCTCAGTCTGAGAGTTGAGGAAGATCTGCAGCTCTCATACGTGCCCAGCCTTTGGGCATGTATGCATAATCAGACTCTGTAAATCAGCAGTTTTCCAAGATATGAGCATGCATAACATTGTAGAGTATCATTAGCTGTGAGATGAAGAGCAGAGATAATCTTCCTGGCTGTCACCCAGACTTCAGTCTGAGATTTAGTATGTACGCCGTACTTAGAAGGACCTAAGGAGGTGACTATCCAGTCCATCCTCTTTTGATGTACTTAGACTGGCAAGAAAGGCCTGGAATTCCTCTTTCAGATATATCCAGAGATTTGGCACAGGAATCATCTTGGGGTAGTTTGGTGGAGTCACTGTGGATGGAGAAGTTGAAAAATGGCTACATGCAAGCTGAATGTGTTGATGTCCCATGCTCCAGCGTGGGATGCTGACACCATTCCATGCCTCTGGTGTTCTTACACCGGAATGATTTGGGAGTCATGTAGCTCATGCGACAACATGAAAGCAACAGATTTATGAGAAAGTGCCCTAGCATTCATTAATCAAGTTTCCCAAGGGCCAGTCCTGCTGCAGTTTAGTTCCAAGAATTTCCATTAGGTGCCTGGCACATCTTCCTCCTGTTGTCAGGATTGTCCCTTCCAAAGCCATGCAGACTGCTGCTCATCACTGCTCCTAGGCTGGATGAAATCTTAATGACAGCAACCTTTGGCCTGAGAGATGTGGCAGGATAAATGCATTTCAAGTGCCTCATTACTCTCTTGGAGTTTCTTTGACTATGTTTTCTTCCCAGGCTCTCTTCTCAAGGCACAAGTTTTAACCACCAGTCACATAAAAGGATGTCAGTCCAAATGTCTGTCTTCTGGACCTGAGCTGAACATGTAACTCTTTATAGCTTACTTGGATCAGGACCAGAGTCACCTTTCTGAGCTTTGTCCTTCTTGTGCTTGGGTTAAACTGAGTGTTTAGGATGGTTTAGTTAAAGTCAAGATGGAGTTCTGATTACTACATCTTTTGTTAGCAACAGATTTATCTCTGCTATTGGAGATTTCCTATTAATCTCTAGTGTTTGTTTGCTCTTTTGAAAGGATCCTCTGATTTTATAAGCAATGATAAGTGTCCATCTTGATACATGGGGTACAAAACTAAGAAAGAACTCAAGAAGCAATCCAATATGGTCCCATCACTGAGGAAAGCTAAGAAAAAATCTAAATAAACCAGAATACATGGGGTTTATTTTCTAGATGGGATGTGGTCTAATCCAGGCCACCCAGAGGGACCTTGACATGCTTGTGAGGTGGGCTGATGCCAACCTTATGATGTTCAACCATGCCAAGTGCAAGGTCCTGCACCTGGGTCAGAGCAATCCCAGGCACAGCTCCAGGTTGGACAGAGAAGAGATTCAGAGCAGCCCTGCGGAGAAGGACTTGGGGGTGTTGGTGGATGAGAAACTGAACATGAGCCGGCTTCAGTGTGCGCTCACAGCCCAGAAACCAACCGTATCCTGGGCTGCATCAAAA
>WYDI02006112.1:0-27452 GCA_009867235.2 Psittacus erithacus | reverse complement strand
GAGCCCGCCCCACCTCGCGCTCTCCCTCCCGTCCCCAAGCTGCCGGAGCTCCGCCGTCTCCCCTCCCCCGTCCTCCCTTCTTCCCTCCCGCCGCGCGGCCGCCGCCCCTCCGCTGCTGCCCGCCGGAGCTGCCGACTTCCCCCTGAGCGCGGGTCGCTGCCTCCACCGCCTCCTCGCCCTGCCATGAGCCGCCCCCCGCCGCCGCAGCGCTGAGCGGGGAGCGCGGAGCCATGCCGGGCTGGAAGAAGAACATCCCCATCTGCCTGCAAGCCGAGCCAGAGCGAGGTGAGCGCGGAGCGCGGGCGGCGGCAGGCACCGCGAGGGAAGGAGGGCAGGCGGGGGAGACCCTCGCCTCTCCTTCCCCATCCCCAGGGACACGGCGGTAGCTGTCCTGCGGTGGGACGGGTTGGCGGCCCCCGCGCCTTCCATCTTGCCCCGCCGCCGCGGCGGGAGCGGGGGGCGCGGGGTGGCGGGAGGAGGAGGTCGGCAGCCGGGGTTGGGGGGACGACACCGGGCCGGGCCCCGCAGCAACTAACTTTTCTCCGGGTGCCGCCGCCCACACTCCCCCCCACCCCTTCCCTGGCCAGGCTCCTGAAGCCGGGGGCATGAGCCGGGGAGGAAGGGGGGAGGCTCCGAAGTGACTTCGTGAAACTTCCGCGCGTGTGCCTCAGCCCTCGGACCGCCATTCGTGGCGGCGGCGCGGGGCTGGACCTGTCCCATCCCTCCCCGGGGGGCGCCGGCACCGCGGAGCCGCGAACGCCGGCCGCGAACCGGTGGCGATCGCGCCTTGGCGCCGAGCGTTGCCCGCGGGAGCGGTCCCGCCGGGGAGTGGTCTCGGGTCACTCAGCCGTGGTCGGTACCGGCAGAAGGCAGGTAGTTTGTGGTGGCTTTTCAGAATAAACCGTCTGTTTATTCTAATGATAAGGTAACTTTGGTGTTTCTTCAAAGAGGGTGTCTGCCATGGGAAACTGTCATGTTGCTGCTCTGTCCTCGGTCTGTGAGTCAAAAGGGAGAAGGCTGGTACACCGGTTACACTTGTGAACTCTCGGGTATGCCCGTCATATCTTTGATTTACAGGTCATTAATTCCACGGTAGCATATGGAGTCCTGGAGTAGGACGTCTGGTTTCGGTTGCTGCGGTATTGGATAGATAGCTGTACTGCTAGGGACAAAAATTCCCCGAGTATTAAGAAGGAGGAGGTTTTGTGTGCTGTGTGGAGGAAGTATAGTAGCCTTGTGTTAGACGTGCAGGTCTGTGGCAGAACTGCTGCCCTGCTTCTGACTGGTAAATGCTATCCCTAATGGGAAGTTCATTGCAAGCGTATGACATCATAAAAATAGTTGCTGAAATGGGAGCAGGTATTTCGGCTGTGAAAAACGAGGTTTTTAGTCTTTTGCCTTACTAGATACCATCATTGCTAAAATCTGTGGTCGTATTTCTTAACGTCAGGAATCTGTGTAGCTGCTGAATTGCAGAAATAGGATGGATGACAGTTGTCAAAATATGTTGGATGCTTTTACAGATGAGAAAACTTTAGAAAGGGTCTAATCTGATTACATCAGAAACCGGAAAGATTTTCTCGTTTCATTCTGCATAAAGGTTGTCATGAGCTGTAGCATGTGGTCACGGTAATGGTTTTGCTCTGATGGGTTTAATGCTGGTTAGAATGCTGATTTGTTAGCAGTTCTTGTTTATTCTTATTTTGTCTTTAATCTTTCATCTTCATTGTGAAGCTGGATAGCTTGCTATGTTAACAGTCTTATCACTGATGCTTTTTTTTTTATTGTATTCCAGTTGCATAAATAAAAAAGCTTTTCCATGCCTAAAGTAAATGATTACCTTCTAAAGTATGTTGCATTGTATATTGCTCAATTTTAGCGAGTAATTTAGCAGGATTCCAGTTACTGGAACTTTTCTGCTTTAGGCTTGGAAAAATACAAAATGGTCAAAATAGTTAATCAATGTTGAATGTAATAGTCCTTGAGCATGAAGAACAGATGAAATAAAGCTTTCAAACTAGCCAGAAAAATGGCCTATGCAGTAATGAAATGAAGGTGCATCTTTAGCTAATGTAGGAGTTTAGCACGGCATTGAGTTAAAAGGCAATTACAGATACAGTTAAATTCTGGTTCAAAGCCAGTTGTGCTAACATCCCCCTCTTCTGTTTCTAGAAAAGATTTCCATTCAGTTACTCTGCAGAGCATTTTTTGTACAGCCTGCTATCAGCAGACTCTGGTGAATGTAAATGCTGTTATTTTATACTAACATGGTAGCCGGTTGTTTTCTGTGATTTAGATATGGAGTAATATTGGATGTGAAATGTTTAGTGATATAAATTGTACTTATGTCACCTATACAAGCACACTCATATATAGGATATAAAATATACATTTATCCATCCATCCCAAATGCATATTTATATTGGATAATAATACTTATATAGAATATAAGAATAAGAAACATTTAATGTGTGTGTACTTTCTTTGATTTTTATGTACCTGTAATCTGATTGCTTAAAGCAGTGTTTTCCTCTATTGAGAGCAGTTAGGCTTTATTCAACCCCACAAACACCAGCAGGACTGACTAGTATTGATTTTGCTATATAACAACGTGAAACTGCTCAGTTAATTTAGTGCTGAAGTTTCTTGGTGGTGAGTACTCCCAAAAGCAGACTGTAAAAAAGAAAAAGAAAACAAAAAAACCTAACCAAAAAACCTCAACCCACAGCAGAAAAAATCTAAACCCAACCACAAACCAAACTAAACCACTTGTTTGAAGTGATTGTTAGCTTAATAATCGGGGTTCATCCATATGCCTCCTGCTGGTTTTCCCTTTCAGTCTCAGCTTTACTGTCTCCGCTGTCCATACCCACCCTTCCCTGTCACAATAAGCAGTTACTGTGCAGCTTTTATTTCAAGTCTAGTTGTAGCAGCGGGTTTTAACTGGAAGAGAAGTCATCACTGGAGATGCTGGGAAAAGCAGGAAGGCAAAGGTGTCCCTATGGTGAGCCACAAGTGCTTAGTACAGACCGTCTTTCTCCAAGCTTTTTCCTCTCTTTCCCCATAGGCTTCCTTTTAGCCTCTGCATCCTGTGCATGTGCCTGGATAGAGCTGATCAGTCCCCTGTGTCCTCAGCTGTGTGAAGGATAGACGTTGTGAGTGCTGAGATGTGAGGCTTCAGAGGTTGTTAGAGAGGATGTGAGGGTTGTGTGGAAATTTCCTTGTATTCCTGAGACACTGCAGCGTAAAGGGTTCAGTGGGTGCTGATACTCTCATCTTGGCTAAACCAATGCAGCATTGCTTTGGGGAGCACCTCAAGGCTGTTGTATCTCCGTAATGCTCAGTTCATCTGGTATGTCAGGAACTGGATGGTGGTGCTACTGCAGCAGCCTGTTTTGGGTGTGAGGACTCAAAAAACTATCTGAGGAACTTCATTGTTTCAATATGAGAAGCTGTTGGGATATTGCAAATGCTGATATTCTTGTGCAGACACAGCAGGTTTGCTCCAAGCAAGATAATTTTAGTATATTGGTATCCTCGATTCCCCCTTCCTTTCTTCAGAGTCCCCTTTCCATGCTGAATGCCTACCTCAGCCTGTATTTGTTGCTCCTACAAGTCATTTGCTGGAATGGAAGTTACCAAGAAACTTGACAAAACCAGGATTTTGCTAATGGAAATTGGCTGTTCTTACTGAAATGAAGTAGCAGAGAAATAGTCAACACTGTTGGTTCACCTTGGCAATAACTGATACCTTGAGTGAAGGAGGATAACCCAGGTTAATGTTTCAAGCACTGGGGTGTGCGTGTGCACGTAGGGTTTAGCATTTGTGAGAGTGCTGCTTTGTGGAGATTTTTTTCCAAGGGGTGGCAATCAGTGGTATTTCAACAAGTATTTTTAGATGTCTTCACTGTGGAAATTATGTGGAATACTTACGTCAACTGAAAAATCACATTGTGCTGTTCTTTAGAGGCTGAGACCATATTTTAAATAGGAAGTGGATAGCTGCTTTTTTGTGCACACTGCAGCAGTTACTGGGTTTCTACTGCCTGCTCTCTAATCGAGCAGTGCTCTGCAGTGACTGTGTCGCTTCTGCTCCCACCGCCATGATTATCACAAGGAGTCCTCTCCTTTAGGGGACAGGAATTGTGCTCTGTGTTGAGTAGAACAAATGTAACGTATGCCTGATGCAGTAAACCCTGTCATTTCAAACATGACTGTGAAGACTTACCAGTGTTAGACAGTGTGATTAAAATTCAGGTCATGCTTCCCCCTCCCCAATTTTCTGCCTAAGATGCTAAATCAAATCTTTGTATAAACCACCTAAAACACTTTTTGAGGTGACATCTAAGCAAATACCTTGAGAAGAAAAATGTTCCTGGAATTAATTTGGTTCAATGTTCTTCCAATCAAGGTAAATGGAAGTGTTTTATGGAATTCCTGTTTCAACTTTATGGCTGATCAAGTTTGACAGGACTGTAGAAAATAGTATTTGTATATCTTGTATGTTCCTTTTGGGAGTGCTTGAGATCCCTTAATGTACATGGTTATTAATTTTAAGAATGCATCTAAGTATACTTTGGTCTTGATTTAAAAAAAAAGAAATATTATGCCTTTCATATTGTTTTGCCTCTAAGCTTAACATGGTAGCCCAGTTACCTTGAGGAAGAAGGAAAGACTATCTTTGTTTTCTGCTCTTCTGTCTGTCTTCACAGTTCTTGACAGTTAAAGCAGGTGAACTTTAGGAATTTTAAAGACAACATTAGGAAATGTGTTAAAGCGCAGGACTCAAGGATAAAAAAATCTGCAAGTATTTTGTGAATCTTGCCTCGAATACAAAACTAGTGTGTTCTCGTGGAGGATGTTCTGACAACAAGCATCTCTCCGTGAGGTTATTGCTGTGTGAGCTTGTCTGCTTATATTAAACTGGAAGAGAATCGGTTTCTCAGAAAGGGAGAGGTATGGACTTGTTACTGCACTTAATCGTATTATTGTGGGTTAGCAATATACGTCTGATCAAATGAGGCCGCTTTAACAGGGGAGTTACTTCATGCTCTTTCCTGGTGCACGTTAAAAATTAGTTTAGGTTTTCAACACAAAAGGCTGAGCATGACTGTTCATTGTATTTTAAGCTCTGGCCTCTTAAGGCGAGAGGAATCTCTTGCTTCTTGAGCTTAAGTGGGTTCTCGGAAACCGTGGAAAGTGAGAGGTAGAGACCTAGGGTTGGAAACCTTGTGCAGAGGCTTTCTGTTTGCCTTTATATTTTCTCACTTGTGTCACATGCCTCTTGAAAAGTTAAAGTATAAACCATATGGCAGAAAACCTTTTGTGATGAGACTTACTGTGGAGTTCAGACAGGTTATCTAGTGCATGAACAATTGGGACTTTTGGTTAGTTATACTGTGCGAAGCATGCTGTAGTTGCTTACATTTAAGGTGAAGAAGGCATTGAATAACAGTGGGAAGGACAGAAATAGAAGGAAACATCACTGTGTCTGACTGCTGAAATAACATCGGAAGCTGGCTTAACTAGCTGCCTTCCGGTCCTCCAGTAGCATCTGAAACTATAACTAAATCTTGAATTGGAAAACACTGATAATAAGACATATTGATAACAAAATGCTAATTACAAATGGTCTATATCTTGCCATTGTCAGGGCTTCTGTCTCTTTTCACCTCAGTCTGACTGAACTGTGTCTTGGACAGTTGGTCTTTATTTGCTAAATGGAACCCTGGTAAAGACCATTTGCCAGCTGGGATAAGATGACACTCTAGAGCTGGTTTTCATCAGCATGCAAAGGACACAGGTGCTGTCAGTTTTTTCGTTTCTCTTAAAACCAGCTGGGACCAGGAGGGCTCTAACATGGGTGGAAAGGAGGCAGCAATTGCTCCTCCTTTTAGTGTGAAAGGAACTGAGAATAAGCAAAAAGCATCTACATCTCCTGTGATCTACACAGCCAAATTAACAGCATTTTATGACCTGAAGTGTTAAAATAATTGGATAAATGTTGAAGATTTTTCATGAAGATATGCTCTTCACTGATTGCAACAAGTAGAATTTGAAGCACTGGCAAATATTTGCCAGTGATGGGCGCAGTTGTTTTTGCACGTATCTGAGAGCCATGAAGGGTATAAGCTCTAAACACAAGTTTTTGATCAGTTTTTTCTGAGTATTAGAGTATTAGGCATAACCTGAAACGCAGAAGCTTCTGTGTTAGATCCTTCAGTAATTTAGGTGTGGGCAACTTTTCTTGAATCTCAGCACATATCTATATCCCTATTATCGGTTGGTTTTTGTATGATTCAAAATTGCCAAAGCAGCCACTGCTCAGGGCTCTCCATTAAGAGCTGCCAAGACTGTCGAGTTCAAGTGGCTGCAGTGGGCAAGGCTGTGTGGTACATCTCCACATTGCTCGTATCTGAGCCCTGTTTAATCATGCTGGTGCTTTTGAAAAAGGGTGTACTGAGTCAGCAGTTGTCTATAAGGGTCTTATGATTGTGGCTGTGAATTTCTGTGTTGTTTGAATGTTTTTCACAAGCCATTTGAACAGCACTCAAGCATGTAGAAATGTCAAGAATACCGTCCGTCCTGACTTATGCAAGAACAGCCTAATAAGATGTGTCAGCATCCTATGTGGGTGAGGACATGGTAATCACCTGCTCTGCGATTCAGTCTGGCAAGACGAGTGTGACGCCCTGTAAAATTCAGGGTAAAATAGTAACATTTGTGTTGCATGCAAGTAATCTTGATTATTGTATCACCACACTGATTTTTCCTTCCTTCTTCTTCATGCTGGTACAGACTGTGCTGGGTGGCTGGGCGACACAAACCATTCTGGCGTGTCCTGTGGTACAGGGCGGCCAGATTTTATGGTTCTGATGATGCCGATGATCTAATGTGTAGTTGTTTTTTGTGGGTTTTTTTTTCTTTTTTTCCTTTTTTTAGCCATGATCAGTGCTAGTTGTACTTTTTGTTAGTCACAGCTTAGCAGCAATGCTCTTTGCTTACTACTGAAATATTCTGAAGAGAACATGTGAAGGGGAAAAGCAGATAAGTAGATGCTGACAACTTGGATACTGAGATGTTTCACGTGGAGCGGTGGTGTTGTCTTCTCTCCTTGGAAATTACCGCAGGAATCGAGAAAAGCAGGACTGACCCTCAAGGAGATTTCAATCTTCTGTTTTTTTTTATGCCTTATTTTATGTCTTGGTGTCAGTGCACAATGCCGCAGAAAACATTCTGCTACTGTACAGCAAAAGGTGCAGAGAATGTTTTCATAGCTTTATCATCCTCTTTACACACTGGAATCCCGCAGACATTTAGGGAGTTCCAGAGTTGTCTCACCAAAGTTTAAATCTTCTCTCAAAATAACATAGCTTCTTTATTCGCTGGAATGTAAAGAGAGAAATGCAATGATGGCAGTTAAAAATAGCAGTCAATGAAACTTACTCCTAATTATTTTTTCCTTACCAGTGGGATGAGACTGAATGTTAATGCCACCATTTTGGGAGATGCTAATTGAATGTTTTGTAACTGAACACAAACGTTTCCTTATTAGCAGACAGTATTTTGAACACTATAAAGTATTGCCAGAATGTATCCTCCCAGTAACTGTCCTTCCTAGGAAGGCTAACACTATGTAAAATGCTTATTTTTTTCTCCTGAGCGACACTATGTAGTGCAGCACTTCCTTCCTGAAGCAGTTTCATGGTAGGTGATTGTACAGTGAGATGTGATCTCTCTGTCCCCTGCTGTAATGTGTGAATAAAAACCGGCACATTTACATTTAACCAACAAAATGAAGAACGTATCGGTGACTGGAGCATGTTTTAAGTGAGCCAGACCCGAGATGATTTCTCATGTTTCACGCTTTTCGTTTCTATGGATATCAATTAGCGAGGCAGAAGTAATGCCATCCACAGTTGCCTGTGATGGGGACCAGGTGTTCGGCAGTCCAGCGCTTGTCAGGTTAGCTACTTCTACAGTGGGGCAGTATTCATGAGAACAATCTTTTGGAGGCAAACAGGAGCAGTAACTGGTGCTTTTGTGTGTGTGTGTGTTGTAGTAACAGCTAGCCTCACGCCAAATCCTTTTCCAGTGATCAGAAATGTCTGTGGGATGAATGTGTTCTGCATAGGTATGAAGAAAGAAAGGCGCATTGTGTTCTTGGGTTAGTGACAGCCTGTAGTTCAGAGCAATAATGTTTGCTGACAGAAAGCCTTATTGAAAGTTGTTATTAAATTAGGAGTATCACACGTTTGGACTATTTGGATTATATTATTCTTTTCTATTTGAATTATCATCTCTGTGAACCAGATACCATGTCCTTTGTACTGCTGTGGCAAAGAGGAGCTTCCCCTGCTGCTGTTGTCTTTTACTATGATTATCAGCTCCTCTTCACTACAGATCAGTATCTGGTGCTCACAGGTGCTGCTTCTCTTGAGAGGAATTTTTGGCATCTGAGGAAAGCAAAGGATGGTTCCAGTAAGCGGGTTGCATCAAGCTGGCTGCTATACTCCACATTCTCAAAATCTCTTTTAAGCATTGCTAACTGACAGGATTTTGTCCTCACTTGTACCCACGCTCCTTATGACAGGGTTGGGACCTGAGTTTGAGATGAGGCTGTCGCGGAGTAAACACACTGTTTTACTACTCTGACAAAACGTTAATTTCAGTCGCATTTTCAGTGAAGTGCTTGGGTTGTTTTTGTGTTAGGAATGGATTATTTACACAACAGCTGGGCAGAAAGTAGAGTGGTAGTCACATGGAAAATACTCTGGGGAGTGAAATTCACTGCCTGGTAAATGGATGCAACTCTGCTGGATTCTGGAGGTTAATTCACTTGTGCCAGCAAATTTACTGAGCTCTTGTAGTGATCAGTGGAGGCTGTTTCTTACTCCAAGGTTTCCTCTGAAAAGTCAGAGAAAAACCAAAACCATGTTGTTGCCTTCATGTGTATCTGCTAGTTTTATTATTTTGAATTTTTATGTTTTCTGGTGGTTTTGTATTTATCACAGTGTTCTTGAATGCAGGGAGAAGATTTGAGCCCGAGTCTTTTCAAGATAACCTGATGTATTTGATAAAACTTCCAATTTTGTGAGGAAACCTGTAATTTACTTCTTTTTTGGTAATACTAACCTTTCCCAAACCAAATAAACAATATATGTGATATAGGCTTTAAGTGAACTGTGTTGCAAAAGGCTCTACATACATCCTGATTTCACAGGACCTAGAAAATGTGCTCCCCTTTTTAAAGAAATGTATTTTGAAATGATAATTTCTAGCGTTTTTAACTTCACCTCTGGTAGGACTGCAGAATGTGCAGGAGCCAGATAAACTTGCAAGATTTGCATGTCAAAAGTGAAGCAGTTGCTTAAAAGCTTTCAGCTGGGGTGTGGGTGGCTCTGTGGAGAGGGGAGAGAAAGAATGAAATGGATAGCCTATGAGGATATTTCAGTAGCTTTATACTTGCAGATCTTGTGAGTGAATAACTTAATTCAGGAATGGTAGTGGTAGAACACCCCCCTTGCCCCCCCAACAGAAAGTGTTAAAACACAGCCGGCATCTTGTGTGTTCATGTTTGCTTACTGAGTGAACACATCTTGTAACTTAAGTTTCATGTTATCTTTATTTGAATGTTATAAGGCTTCCGTATTCCCAAGCTGTCCTCTCATTACAGCTGCTGGCAAAAATGAGGCATTAACTCAGGCTTTTCTTATGGTCTCTCTTGTTTCAAGCACAGTAGCCCTAAAATTGTGAGATTTCCTGTCTGTTTACAGTGTTGCTTTCGCATGTCCACAGATATCAGGCATGTGCTGGTGCCACTGTTTCTGTCTTTGCTTAGAAACCCCCCCCGAAAAGAATGAATAGTATGTATTGTATTAGCTCAGCGTTCTGCTTAAACACATTTTAGATGTGTTCACTGCTATTTGTGTAAATATTTAGTGTGAACTGACCATGCTTTTGAGAACACTTTAATGTGAAAATAGCCTTAATTTTCAGATGACTTGCCTTCTGTCATTAAATTGTTCAAACTGAAGAGGAAGGTTCAGCTGCTGGCTCTGTATTCTGTTTTAGTCAAAGATCAGGTTACTGGGTAAGTAGTGTCAGAAGCCATATTCCTACACATACGTTTCTTTTCTGTTAAGTGATTGAAGTAATTTTAAATAACACAGCCTTTGGGTATTTTAGGATGACCTTAGGTAGGTGACTTAAATACAGGAAACGTCCTTGTAGTTGAGTTATGGGGTCCCAGGTCATCTGAACAACTTGTCTGATATTTTTGGTTTTCCCAGCTTAGAATATACATCAGGCTGGTGTTGACATTCCCTTCCTTTTCCATCATTCCTTGTTTTTTTGGGGTCTAACCAGGGTTGGCAGTGCTTTTTTCTGACCCCTTTTTTGTAACTAGGCATGTTTAATTTTCTGATAACTGCTAAGAAAGAAGTCAGCATAAAAAGAAAGCAATAGCGTGGTGGGCCTGTTCACTGAAACTGAACAACTCTTTGCTCTTTAGGCTGATACTCTGAAGGAAAAGAACCTTTAATCGACTTGTTTCAAGTGTTGTTTATTATTTCCTTAGTGCTAGCTGCCTGTAATAATTACATTAAGTGTCTTTTTTGTAATTTGCTTAGTTTTGCTTTAAATTATTAAAATGAAAATTCTGTATGGTTATGTGAAACTTCTAAATGTCCAACTGGCAAATTCTGGATATTATGCAGTTATATAGAAGTACTGTAATTTTCTGGGGAGTTTATACTGAATTGTAGCTTATTCCTTCGCAATCAGGATGCTCAGGGTTGCACACATTTAAGGGTTTGCAAAGTTAAAGGTAAGCATTTTAATCGCATTTAAAAAATACACCTTTTGTGGCCTGCTGTGCTAGTAAAATACACTACACAGGGAGCATAAGTGAAGGTCTGTTCCTGGGGGGGTTCTAAAGTCGTGGTTTGTGGCAGTATTCTTTAAACAGAACAATTTTTAGGCTATTGTAATGATTTTGGGCATTCAGGTTCAAACACAAATTATCTCATTTGCATGTGGATTCCAGTTGATAATATAATATTAATCATTTGCCTCAATCGATAGCACACTAAGGACTAACAGAAAAGCAACATCTTGTCATGAATTGATAATATGTCAGAGATCTGTTTATCAGCAGATCATGCACATGAAGGGCTTGAGCCAGCAAACTATCTTGCATGGAGTCCCTAATCCAGGAAAGTATTTAATATACATATGTTTTTCTGGATAAGATTATGATACTTAGTAACCTGTTAGCCTCTAACTGTATGAGTGGATAATGCGCATGGTCCCAGTATATTTGATTCCAGTCTTAAAAGATCTCTAAGTCAAGGGCACTGAGGCCTTTGCTGCTTGTGTGCACAGATACTTGAGAATTAATAAACCTTTTGAAGTCAGTGTGCTTAAATCTAGGCTTATAGTGTACATGCTTCAGTGTATCAAAGAATAATTCTGAAAAGAAACTTTATTTTCTTTCATTGAAGATCCTTCTTGTAATATGTGCTAATATTGTTTTGTGGGGAGAGGGAGTGCCAGTAAAAGGTATTTAAACATCATAAATTTCTCCCTCTCTTTTTACTGAAAGCCTTTTTTCCCTAGAGAATATGTAAAATATGTTTTTCTTTAGTCCTTTGCTTATTCTTCCTATTCTTTGTTGGAAGAAAAGTGAAATGTATGTAACTGCAAGATGCTGTATACTTTTTCTTCTGGTGGAAAAACATGTTTTCCACTCATTGAAAAATGTTGCATCATGAATGAAAGTGATGTGCAATAAAAGTATACTCAGAACTCGCAGTTTTATCCCCAAAGGCGACTTATGCCATTTACCTGAACAGGTCTGAAATCTTACTGCATTTCCAGAGGTGCCTGATTCATTATCACAGAAAGGCTGTTATGTATCATAGCAGGAGGAAAAATCTTTGTAAGAGTGAAAACACTGATAGTTATTTTTTCCAAAGTTATTTTTCTGTGGATCCTAAAAAAACATGAACTTTTTTTCCATATATGTATTTGATATAATAGCCCTGGAAACAGAAGTGACCACTACAAAACAGGTAGCATCTTGGCTGAAATCGATGAGAATTTTTTGTTGAATCTGATGCAAGTAGACATTCAGTGCGTTACCTGCGCTGTTGTCATCTGGGACAGCCACAATTTTGGCTTTTTGTGTTGTTTTTTTTTTTTTTTTTTTTTTAAAAAAAATGCTAGAATGCTGCATTGGGTGTAGTGAGAGAATCATCTGTTGAGAAAGAGGAATTTAAATGCTGGGCCTCTTACTGTGAACTGGCATTGAAAGCAGTAGTGCTGCCATTGCGCTTTGTACTTTTAATTCCCAGGCAGTTTAAAATACATATACTTCTGAATAATCCTTACTGCTTTGATTTTGTATTCCAGTCTGTCTGTTTTTGTGAACTTCAGATGTGTTGTCTGCACTTTGAAAATGCTTTGCCAGCTGGGAGGTGTTGCTGAAATCGAAGTAATTATAGAAATACTAACATTTCCGCAGAAAGTCGTGAAACACTCCCAAACAAATCTTGATGTTTTCTGCTTTGTCCAGCAGAGGAGAGAACTTTCAGTTCATTAACTCATCATTAGGGTTCATCATCGTCAGCAGTGGTTTATAAAGCGTAGTCTTCCTTCTTTAAAGCAAGGTAGGCATTATCTTGTGAAAAAATTGGGACGGAGGTGTGGTTGGTGCAGAATCACAGCAGACACCTGCTTTGCAGTTTGAACTCTCTCATGTCGTTGTCTTCAAACGCTGGTCTGTAGTCTTTCCTGTGCACAGGAATCTTACAAGATTTCATTTAATAGTTCATTAGAAAATATGACTACAACAAAAACAGGCACTTTGTTCTAGGAGAAAAATTGCACGAGTGAATACAATGCTTAGGAAGGATTGCCAACTCCACCTGCTCATCCTTAGAAGCAGGAAGCCAATGTCAAATGGGAACTTCATTTCTAGGTTGTTGTACATGGAGTAGGCTGATTAATAATGAAAAAGCTGAATAAACCCAGTATTATTCTGCAGTGTGACACTGCCGTAAATCTCTGCTAGTGCTGTGTAGCTTTCCAGTCAGTTAAAATCCTCCACTATTCTCTGTTAACAGGAAATACTCATATGTCTTTAAACAGACTTTGGTATTGCAATGGTAAGGAATATTGGTGTATGTCATAAACTATATAAATATTTATTTGTATATGCTAGTTTCCTGTTCTACTGGTGCATCTCAATGTATTTATTGAAGGTTTCCCTGAAGAAAGTTCTTTACAAAGATCTTTTGAACATAAATGTTCAATCTGGGGAGACAGAAGCATTATTTTAATAATGAAAATGTCATCTTTCTCCTTGAACTGAGGTGCTGCATAAAAGGTAGACAAGAACAAAAGAGCCGTTGCTTATTTGATCTTCCAGGAGCAAGTTTATGATCTGCCCTTGCAGAGTTTGGGGGCTGATAATCTATGAGACTTGTTGCACACAAGAGAGGAGGCGATTTTTTTTCCTTTGTGTGTAAAAAACCAGGAATTTATTTGAAATTTTATTAAAAGTCTGCTGTGCTAATACCGAAGTGTACAATGCCAAGGTACATAAGCATGTGCAGA
Source organism: Psittacus erithacus (assembly GCA_009867235.2). Taxonomy (NCBI): domain Eukaryota; kingdom Metazoa; phylum Chordata; class Aves; order Psittaciformes; family Psittacidae; genus Psittacus; species Psittacus erithacus. The sequence continues at coordinate 13,832 of WYDI02006112.1, read as the reverse complement.
AGAGCAGTACCAGGTTGGAGCTGACAGTTAGGTTTACTGTCAGACTTGATGTTGTTAGGGGTCTTTCCCAGCCTATATGATTCTAAGTTCATCTCTAAGAAACCGATTTAGTTGCTGATCTTTATCCCTCCTCCTGATGTCCAAGTAATTTGGACTACACTGGAGACAGTTTCTGAATTTGGCCTCAGACACCTTTAGGTTTTACTGCTGATGTTTGGTTTTTTTTTTTCCTGGGAGTTGTGCTTTACTTACCTTCTAGGGTAGTCTCTTTGATGGTGATGGACTTAAATTCCTTGGTTGCTTCACCAATACTGTGTAACACAGAGTGTTTGCCATTCATTTTCTCTGACCTGAGCAGGTACTGCACTTTCCACATGAACACCCTTCAGTTTTCCTTAAGCTATGGGTATCACCTGGTATAGTAAAGAGAAGTCAGTAGTTTTTTATATTAGGCTTTGCGTTCAGCTGTCAGCACTGTGTTTTACTTCTTCCTGATACCAAGTTTGGAATGTGGTTTGATATAATTGATCTCTTCTGTGGTATTTCAAGGTTGCAATGAATTAAGGCAGTTATGGGAAGAATTAGGATATTCAAGGCAAAGTATGGGTTCAGTGAAAACACCTATAGGAAAAGAGATAGAATATATTGCTGTGGAAGCCTTACTAAACTGGCAATAGTGAGAACTTGAGACTGATTAACGGTTCTTTGTGAGATGTTTTATTAAACAAAAAAATGAAAAAAATAAAAACTGTAAAAATGTTACACAGTAAATAGATTGTGCTGTGGTGTTCAAAGATCTGAGCTAATATTTGCCCATTCAAGGAAATACTAACAAAATGTCACTTTGATTAAAGAAAAGAACAACTTATGGGTCTAGTGGTTCCTTCATCTGCTTCTTTATACGCAATATAGGCTGTGTAAGCATAATTTGAGGTTCAGAACATGATTTGTTTTGGAAAAAGTGTTTCTAATTTTTATTCATTAGAAGTCAAATTAGGATTTTTAAATTTGGGAATAAGCAAAAGTTTATTGGGTGAAATTGTTTGAAACTGCTTTAATTATGTCTTGTGTCATTTTGCAGATGTTTTAATTTCTTTTGTGGCAAAGTGTTTAATAAACATACTCAAATTCTGGCTTTATATTTTATTATTTCTAGTTATATTAAAATGAGGTATTTCTTAGAACAAAAAGTTATTCCAGTTACCCGAGTTACCCTAAGCTCCTAGTTTATCTAATATTTTGTATTTTCATTTGTTATATTAACCTTTATGTCTTCACATGTATTAGTCTTGTTGAATGGCTTAATGACATTTCATTGTTTGCTTCCTTAATCATCTTCAGCTATTGCAGTGCATCTCCTTTTTTTAATTTTGGTTGATTTTTGTTTTAACAGAAAGAAAATGAGTGAGAAAATAATGTTCAAACAGGAACACTGTTTTTCATGTTCATTGGGGCAGAGGTCCTTCGCATCTGATTTGTTTGTGACCATGTGTAGCATTTCCTGATTCAAGGCAATAAACTCTGTATCAATGAGATGCAGGGCAACCTTCCTCTTGAGGATATTTGCTAGAAATTTATTATTGTCCTGCAGTTTGAGAATTCCTGTTACATTTGAAGCTTCTGTTTATGTTTTATCGCTTACTGTTATAAAGTGGGTATGCTTGTCATCTCTACAGATGCCTGATTTAATCCTGTAATCAGTTGTCTAAATAGTATTGCATGGAAATGAAACTCACAGGCTAATTTCGCATTGTGTGAAGCTTGGAAAACCTGGGGACCTCTGACTGAGATTAAGGGCTCTTGGTTCCAGAATCCTTGCCATTGAGTTGGAAGTTATTCCAGTTAGAGCTATAACTCTGGCTGTGGGTTTCTAATCTCTGTGGCTGCAAATAGGGCAGCCCTGAAAGCCCATGTAATTTCAAATTCTAAAGCAGGAGTTCTGGAAACCCTTGTCACTTGCCACCCTGCATGGTGAAATATCATAAAGCCACAGATCCAGCAGCTCAGCATAGGAATGACCAGATTTCATATATGGTTTGGGGTTTATAATAATACTTCCTATATGTTGAGGTAACTTATTTATTTATTTACATTTTTGACAAATCAGTCATTGTTTGGAAACTTTAAAACTCTACTTGTGAGGATCAATAATAAATGAAGTTAATATCACTGGCAACATGTAGATGTGCTGTTTGAATTCAGAAGTGTAAGTTTAGTGGCGCTGTAGAGAGAATGTAATCAAGGAAAATACTATCTGGTTGTATAGAAAGGTGTACATCATTAATTATGAGAAAGCTGACTTCAAGGAAGAAAACCAAATATAAAAGGCCATTACTGCTCTAGAAGCTGGAATAGTTGGAATTGTCTGCTTGGTTGTCTCTCTGGAAGTGGGATAGATGATTTGATGTGCTTTGCAGTGACTTCTAGAGGAAGACTATGAAGTGGTCTGGTCATCATGCTGTAAGTTAACCTACATGTGTTATGGGGGCAGCAGAAGTGTGCACAGCTTTTGCAAAGCCACTTTTTTGTCTTGTCTTTAATTGGAGCTTAACTGCTATGAAGAACGTGTGTGTTTAGTAGCAGACAGAACTGAACTGCTCTGACAGTGTTCCTGCTTTGTATCTTGCTTTGGAGCAGCAGGGGGCCAGTATTGTGGCAGACAAAGTATTAAAAGTTTAAGATTTTTTTTGTCAGTAATTATTTATGAAAATAAATAATAAATCAATATAGTAGCTTGTATATATTTTGATTTTGCTCCCCTGGCTTTCTCTCTGGTCTGGTTTGTAGCATGAAGGAGCATGACCGTCAGTACTGGGCAATGAGCTCTTTGTTTCAGCAGCTTGATGGGGGTCATCATTGTAGTTTGCACTCAGCAAGAGGAGGAATTTCCAGCAATAGCTACAAAGCTTCTCAAACCATTTTGACTGTTGATTTACTTAAGGTGTCAGAAGGCTTTTTCCACTTGAGATTCTGCGTGTTCGACTTCCTGGGGCTTTTCCCCTGCTTCCTCCTTCCTGCTCCCTAATAGCAAAGGGTTTCTGAACCACTCCCATTCCTCCGTCTCACCTGTTCTCCTTTTTTCTTTCTCTGTCTCTTAATCCCTTTTTTCCCTATATTATACCATCTTTTATTCTTGTATCTTCATGTCTTCCTTATTATCGATTTATCTCTTTAGACATGCGTTATAAGTAAGTTGCACTGTAATGATGGTGAAGACAAGCTAAATAAGATGTATGCACTTAGGACTTCTTTCCCCACCAGTACACAAAGAACTGAGTGTATGGGCAAAGTGCTGAATTTACATAGAATCCAGAGAAAAATGCCAAAAGGGACAGAAAAGGTCATTTTGTTTAGTGTTATTCAGCCCATGGTTCATGAATCACTGCTGGTCCATAAATGGCTCTGTATGGTCCTTGAAGCAATTACGAAGTGCCCCAAGCGCACACACGGTCCCACACGCTCAGCAGGATTGTGTCCGAATATGTGGGCAGGCACAGTCAGCAGCTGGCTCTCAGTCACTGTCCAAGCCTTATTAAAATGTTTATTGCCATCCTGCATTTATTAAAGTTCTGTTGTTGTAGCCAAATATTCGGCATCCCTGTTCTTAACTTCCTGTGATGCCAATACAATAGTTAAACCTTGAGCTTTCTTGCTCGAGGAAGTTGCTGTCTATGGCTTGCAGTCCAGATCTCCTTCTGCAGTAAGTTGTAGGCTGATTTCCTTGCCTAACACTCTGCTTGTAGAATAGTTTTAGATCCCTTAGTCCTGTAATCCCAAATCTTAAACATTTTGTTTGTAGCCTTGTGTTTCAGTTCAGTTGATACCTGGCTAATAAGTTTTTTCTTACCCTGGTGATTGTTTTCCTATGTTCTTCGTGTTTCTATTCTGTCAAGGTGTTGTTGATGATCATGGTAATCACTGTATTGTGTGCTCTAACATATGCCGTCTGTATCTGAGTATAAAACTTTTATCAGTAATCCTTACAGGAAAAGTCCAGTTTTGTCCTTGTAGCCTTGGAATATGGCATACTTAATGAGAGTAGGGCTAATACTTTCTTATGGGCATGCATCAGAAATCTGAGAAATTAACATGCCAAATTCTTTCTAATGAACGTACCTGAATACCTTGTTCCATGATTGGTTTTGTACTGTAGCTAAATTTGGGTAATTTTCCATGACACATTTCTGTTGCAGATTTCAAGTCCCTACCCTAAAGCACATAAATGGGAGAATATCCTAAAGAAAAGGTGCTGGCTATTTTGGAAAATGAAACTTCAGATATATTCACTTATTTCAAGTGTGATAAAATCCGTCCAATTCTCTGGCCCATTTGGTCGAAACAAGAGCAGCAGGAGCAACAATCACCCAGAGGCAATTAATTAGCACAGATTTCAGTCCAGTTAAGATCTGGCAAAGAAACAGATACCTGCAGAAGTCCTATGCTGTGAGCAAGTAGCAACTGTAATAATGGGTAGTACTCATAATGAAAGAATTGCAGGAGAAAGTAGTTCCTGCAGAGTGGCTAGAAGCTGATTTTCGCTGTATTGAAGTGATATCATAGCAAATGAGGTCAGTTGGTACAAATTCTAATGTCCACTTTTTTTTCCAACATGGTAAGGAATAGAAGTCAACCCCCTCTTCCAAGAAGAGGAAGAATTTAACAATATTAAGAAAACTACCAGGAACAAATCTAGGTATTCTTGCTTTTATCCTTTCAAGGAGAAAGAGTTGTCTAATGCAGAACCTACTTTCTGATAAAGGCTAAAAATGTAATTAAAATTCTTGACATCCAAAATGAACATGAGCTGATAAAGCACCTTTTTAGTGAATATTTCCCCTTAGGACTCTCAAAGGAACCTGGCATTACCCTCCACTCTGCTTCTGGAGGATATAATTAAAATGGGAGCTTCTGAATAAAACAGGCAATGTGTGAAACCTTACAGGTTTGAGGAAGAAAAATCTGTTTCATATTCATTTCCCCAATGTGCATGGAGCAGAGGCTTTGCTCACAAATGAAACTGTTATACCAGCTGCATGAAGGGGGAAATTTGTTCTAGGAAATAAATAGATAAATACATAGAAGTTCTCAGGAGAAATTATATGGTATCAGCTATGCTCCAGGCATCATTAGATTCTGTGTAGGTTTGTCACGGCTCTGAGCCTGAAGAGGTTCAGTTCTTCAGGAGATCTTCAGAGGCTAAGATCTTCAGGACCCCAGCCACCAAATGAATATGCCTTGGCCTACTTATTCAAGTAGGCCTCACAAATCGGTGCTTTGTAAGCAAATGTGATCTTGGAGGTGCATTTTCACACAGGCTCTTGGATATGTCAAGGTGGTGTACCACAGAGCAGGACAGGATTCTGTGGCGTGGTCCCAACAAGTGGTGGAGTCCATTGGCAGTGAACTTGTGTCACCATGGGGGGTTGAATCTTGGTATTGGCTTTATTTGGAGTAAAATCTTTAAAACCTTCAGTGTAATATTCAACCATGCTTTGGGAGAGGGGGGTACATCCCATAGAGAAGTTTAAACAAATTCCGTATGTATTGGAGGCTGAGTAAAGCAGGGGAGGTGCAAATAAATACATCTTTAAGGTAGTCATTAAAAGTAATGCTTTAATTGACAGGCTGACACCTGCATGGTTGGGCTAATAGTCAGCATATATGTAGCTCCAAACTGGTCACAGCATGCGCTGGTTTCCCCTGTGGGGATGTTAAGAGGGATGTGGAGATGTGCTTTGAGCGTGATAGGGTGGAAGAGAGTCGATAGCAGGGAGAGAGGCAGACAGGAGTGTGTGTGATTTAAGAAGCAGATTTCTTCATCAGTGGGGAAGCAAACTCCTCTGGTTCTGCTGCTCTTGGTACAGCTGATTGTGTCCTACAGCTGCTGTTCTGCTGTGTCAGTTGTACTTTCTGTCTTTATCACTGTTGCCGGAGCAGACATTGCCTTTGTTGTGGGTCTCTGGGAGGAAGGTGACTTTCCTGTTTTGATTTTGGTCTTTTTTTTCTCTGTTTTTTAATTTAGCTGCTTTTTAGAAGCAATCTGCACCAATCTGCTTTTGGGTTTTGTTACAAACCATTTGTCTTGGAACAGAACAGGTTCTCTCATGTCCCTTCTAGCTCCTGATCTGTTAACCACTGTTGAAGATGACATGTTCTTTCTTTGTTGCTATAGTCCCAGGCTGATGGGGATGGGTGGCCCATTCCAGGCTTGGGTTCCCTTAACAGATTTGTCTTGGGTTGGTGAGTCCATGGACAAACTTCCCAAAAACATTGACAAAATGCATGGATTCTGCAAAACTGCTAGTTTTTAAATCCCATTACAGCTTTAATGGATGTATGCAAAGCAAGATCTGTGAGAAGTCTATCTAATCTGTCAGTCATTGCTATGGAGGGTTTCTGAACTCTTTGGAAAGTCTACCCAATGTCTAGTGCAGAGCTCTCTCTTCTGGGCTTCAAATCCTTGAACTGAGAAGGGAATATCTAAAATTGTCAAAAGAAGCAGTTGCCCAAAAAGAAATTTAATGTCATACAAAGCATTTAATTTCCCTCAATGTCTACTGAAAAATGAAAATAGAAGAAATTTGTCATTTAAATCTGACCATGATATCATAAGAAATTTCAGATCACCACTTAAAATCCAGCAAAGCAAGAGGCACATAAAGGCAGTTGTCAGTTTTAGTCATTGGTACCGGTATCAACTAGCATAAATACATATACAAGTGTTACAACAGGAAAGGTCTTACTGGCTCGCTAGGAGTGGATTGGCTTCTCCTGCTACCTGAGGAGCTGATGATACTCATGCCATCAGTCCCCAGAGGGAGAGCTGAGGTAGAGCTGGTTTTGTCATTTCTCAGAAAGTAGATGAGCAAAGAGGATGTGTATTTTTACAACAGTGTTAATGGAACTTGCAGAATGCTTGTTGCATAGGTCCTAGTAGCATGCTTGACAATATTTAGTTATGAGGTAGATGCAAAGCTAGCGTACCTTGACCTGATGTGGTTGTTTCAAATAGTGTGTTTTTGGAAAATGATCCATCAAATTCTGTAGAAACTTAAGGGTCTGCTGGGAAGTTGAAACAAACAAGAACTTGGTAATGGATGAAACTTGGGGTTAAGAAAGCATCTATTTTCTTTTTCTATAGTTTTTTTCATTCTAACTGTTATTTGAAAGTGCTTTATAGTATTGCAAAGCAAAACTTTCCAGGGTGCTCTTTTCATGCGCTACTCTGATGTAGAATTGTTAGATAGTTTGACCTTATGGAGAAAAAAACATATACAATGTGTCAGATTCTTCAGGAAATCTTGTTTGTTAAAATAATGTTTTAGATTCTAAACTCTGTATGAGGTGGCCCATTTGTTTTTCTCGATTATTGCTTATTTTGTGCAAGGCATGTTTTGAAAGAAAGCTGTTCATAAAGCATAGCATTCAGACACTAGAAGAGGTACAGAAGGAAAGAGACCAACACTTTCCTGTATAACTCCTACCTGGTTTTTGAAAATCTATAATTTTGTCAAGTTATTAGATGAGCAAAAATAAAAATACAGAAAGAGCATGCTGCTGTGCAAAACTGGTTTAGCATTTCTGAAAAGTATAATTAATGGATATTTAGATTATTAAGCACTTTGAAAAACAGTCTGACAGCAGATGCGCACTGCATCTAGTAACCTTTTAAATTAACAGGTATAGTGAATAGGCTAAGGGCTCAGCACAGATTGTGTTAATTTCCTCATAGTTTTTAAGCAGTTTTAGCATGTATTTTTTGCTTATATAAGAAGCATCATAAGGCTTGTCTGCCTTAAATTTTCTCAGAGTATTTGGAGTGCTTTCCTCTGCCTGCTGGTATTGAGCACTGTTACAATCCTGGGGGAAGATGCTGCTCAGGAATTCGGCTAATTTAGACTGTATGTGGGTATATTTGTATGAGAGCTGGCTGCTGGCTTTAGGTTTGGCTGTCATCCTTGGTTACTGCTGGTAGTTTGAGACTGGGCAAGCTGCTAACTCAGCTGGACTTGGGTTTACATTCATAGACTGCAACAGGATTGCTGTGCTCTTGGACCGGCAGCCAACTGTTTAGCTTGTGCGCTGTTTACAGAGCAAGTTACTTGGCTGCATTAGGTTTTATTTTTGTAGTGACTAAATAACAGGTTCTGTTTGTAACATTTGGATCTCTCCTTTGGACAGGCTTTCTTCTACTATTCTCTTCCAAATCCTCTTACCTGTGCTTCTGCTGGGCTTGCATTCACTTGTCAGTCTCAGCTTATGTTAAGATCTGCTTCAGAAATTCAAATTCTGATTCTTCTCCTTTCCTCAGGAAAAATAACTTTAGTGAAATTCATGTTTTTAATTTTTGTAATTTCCATCATAATAGTAAAGACAACACTTGACAATAATATCTGACTAATTCTTCCCTTTGTAGTTCCCTTGCAGTAAGGGAAAGACTAATAAAGTTGCTCTTCTGGTAGCTTTCATTTTAAGCAATCAAAGAAAATCTGTATGTCACTTAACAAGAAAAATACAGATCTTTTAGACACAATTGTTCCAGGGTGGGTTTATTTCCAGTCGTGCTGCTTTTTGACTGGCATCAACCACTTACGTGTTACGAAAGTTCATGCAGAATATTCTGTGGAAATGAAAGGCAGAAACATATCTAATTGATATTAGATGGTCCCTTTGTATGTCAACCTATATACTGGTTGGATATGCTGAATTTTTTTAATTGCAGCCATGTAAATCACATTGTTGCTGTTGCATTCTGCCATTGTGATTTGAGAGAGCGATATATATCTTACTTGGAAAGAGGAGGTTTGAGTGGTATCTGCAGGAACTGATGCTATTGTCCCGCTGCACACGTGGAATTCATCAGGAGCCCCATCTAAGAGTAACAGCTTATTAAAACACTAGCTCGTGCTACACACTGGTAAGGTTTATTCTTACATGTTCTGAAATCAGCTGCTTGCCATTTATCGGGACTAACCTAATCTCAAAGGTGGAATGGTTCATCAATACCTAGATTTCTCTATTGTCACACTTAATGCTGGAGACTGCAAATGACATGTTTTAATAACACCATGCGTAGATTTCTCACTTCTGAGAAAACCTTGATCACTTTGTGCACGTTTTAAATTTTTTCTTTATTTTCAGTTAACCCCACAATTCCGGTAGTAAATTGTTGAGAATACAGCTGGCTGAAGATTAATGCCAGAATTGCATTATAAAATGGGGTTTTGATTATATAGATACAGGTGCGCACACACACACAAATATGTGTATGTGACTATGTAAATTATTGGCAAAAATGCTGCTTTGCAGTTGCAATTTTGACTTTTTTTTTTTTAAGCTGGAAACAAAAATCAGTTGGAAATTCAGTGCCAGCAAGCTGTATTTGCATTTTATGGTGACCTGAACAAGCTGCGTCTTAACGGAATGACACTGCGCCAAGGCTTTCAGTGTGGTTTATTAGCTGAGTCTCACTTCTAACTAACTGTGTTTCCAGGGCTTCCTGTGATGTGCTTTGAGGTGCTACATGGTCTTTTGTTTCCCGCTTCTTCCCCCTCCCCATATATATTGTGAAAAACTGAGTATCGTTGCTGCTAGTTTGGATAAAGTAAATACTTTGTTGCCTGCAACAAGATTCTGTTCCTCTTTCATCTTCTGTTTGAGTTTTTACAGATGACCTACTGTTATTAAGCATCTGAGAAGAAAGCAGAAGTCTAGACTAGGATGGTGTAGACAGTGCCCAAACCGGGCGCTGTGCTGTTAAGGTCCATATATGTGTTCCTTCATCATGCTGAAAGTCTTATTTGTCATTGCAGGAGGATTACAGGTTACCACATCTTGGGTTTCTGTGTCTCTGCTAATGTGCATGGTATTCTGTTTCCCTGTGTTTGCATCAGAGAAGTTTGGAAGATGGTTTGTTCCAGGGGTAGACTCTAGGTTTGTACATATCAAGAATGCCGCTTCTGTGAAGCTCTGGCAGATCTGGGCCTGGAAGTTAATTTTTCCCAGTTGTCCATCAGACCATAAGGATGGTGAGCTTCACTCTGATATTTCACTGTGTCAGAGGCTTTTCTTTAGTCAGGATTTAGACAGCATTTTGTCCTGCTTTTCTTTAAAAAGAAATGAGATTCAAAGTTTCATGAAGGGTATTAGTATTTTAAATATAGCTAATGCTATTTTGCCTTTAATTTTTGGAAGTGGAAATAGATTGCATTTATTATGGTCTCTTATCAAGTAAGCTTATTGTCTTCTCATGCAGTGCAGCTCTTACTTGACCAGACTGGATGTCTGTTCGTTGGAAGTTGTTGTCAATTAGTGACCATTGTCTTGTAGATTTGCACTTTGAAACGCTGCTGTTACTGGCAATGAGTTTTGTGAGTGTGTGTTTCAAATGCTTCTCTTTTTCCCCTTTTATTTATTGCTTATTTACTTGCAGGCTTTTGAATTGTCTGGCTTCATTGAACTTGAGTTTGGAGTTGCTGATTCTGTGTCTTTGGTCTAGAGTCTGTCCTTTTAAATGACAGTAACAAAGTGCTGTCATGATGACTAGGTTGCTCTGTCTAGTGTGGGAGAATCATCTCTGCTGCTTCTGAAAGCTTTGCCTGAGGTAGCCCTGTGTAATTCTAACATTTTAGGTAATTGTTTGAAGTTTATGCTGTGCTTTCTGCCTAAACTGAGAGCTGTTCAAAAATTGGTTGAATTAAATCCCATCTCTCCATTCTCTGCTCTGCTGGTGATGTTGTGGTGCAGGATTGGGTTTTAAATATGTCTTCTAACAGATGCAGTTTGTGTCATTGTGCTTGTGTTAAGGTGGGGATGTTGTGTGGGGAAAAAGGGTTTATCTCCCAAAGTGTGGGTGTGAGGAGGTACGGAGCAGACCTCCTGTGTCACACAGGAGGTGCACATCAGATAAGGGAGATGTTTTTATGGAATTAATGAATCATGATTTTTGCTTTTGCTGTCAGTCAGCTGGTATTAATTCAGATGTTTAGAGTTAGCTTTTACCTTGTTGTACAGTAGAAGCTCTACTGCAAGGACTACAGGCAGCACTGGGGTTGCAAATCCCTCACTGGAAAAATCCAATCTGTTATATGTGTGTTTGCTACCAAGGGCTATAGGAGCTGGATGTTCTGCTGTGTAAATGGGGAGTGCAAGAGAATTCCCATCTGTGCCTTAGCCTTTCTTTGCTCTTACTAGCTATATATGTACAGCAGAGCAAGGGGTGCTTGGGCTTCATGCTGCTGTTCATTTTCCCATTTCTCATTTCTGCAGCTACCTCTTTCCAGTTCTCCAGAGAAGGATGCTGGTTTTCCTTGTCCTGGTGGTTCTTGTTTTGGTTGTTTCTTTAACCTTGGTCTGTGAAATGACCTAGGTGGAAAAAAAGGAACTGCAGACTGAAAACAGGGAAGAAGCTTCAAACAGATGTGTCTACATAGTAAGAAAAGGATCAGCACTGTGTGGAGCGGTCCTCTGTATTATTACTATTGAAAAAAAAACAAGCCCCAAAACTAACCAAACAACAAAACAAACCCAAAATAAGAACAGAATGTAAGAATTAGTCATAGCGATTCAGACTTGATGTCCACGTAACCCCACATCCTTTATGACATTGGTCAAAAGTGACAGGCTCAAGAAGATTACAGCAGCAAGGCAATGACTTTCCCATCCCTCCTCTCCCACCCTTAAGTGGTATGTGGCTCAGGATGTTTTCCTGAGATAAGGGTGATCTCTGTGTGGTTAGTAACCCTTACTGCATTTCTGTTCCAGAAATCTGTTTGGCCTCTCCTTACGGCTGTAGGGTTTCGGTGTCTACAGTGTCTTGTGTCAGAATCCCATGACATAGATGCAAGTTGTGAAGACAGCTTATGTTTGTTTGTTGTTTACACCCTAGCTCTTGAGCTACAAGAGGCAAAACTGATCCCTGTCCATCCTGAGTGTGCCACCTGTGAGTTTTACTGGCTACCATTATATCCTGGCTTCTTCATCCCCTTCCTAGCACGGTTTGAGCTGTTCAACCATTCATTGAGCGGGGGGAGGAGCGGAACAGTAGCCAGCATTCAAGGTGCTGACACAAAGTGGGTTTATTGGCAGTGTTAAGCTTGTCTCTCTTTTTTTTCTCACCTCTGTGTAACTCGTAATAACCTCCTGGTTTGTTCTAACTGCTAAACATTTAGCTGGTGGTTGCCTGAAAACATGTATTTTATGCTGGAGGAAAACACGTCATGCTAGGTCCAACAGCCCCAGAGAGGCGAAGCAGCTGCTGCTCCCTTCTGCTAGGTCCCTAGGTCCAAGTGGTGGTAAGGCTGAAATGTGTTCCCAGCAGGCATGGGTATGCACTGTGTGTGTGCATGGCAAACATGGGTAATGCAGGCAGATAGAGCACTCAGATACAGACAGGTCTGCCTTAGACGGAGGGAGGTCTATGGATGAGAGTATGTGTATACATAGGTAGGAGGAGGATCCTTCCAGCAGCTGGGCTTGGATGCTTGGTCTGCCCAGTAGCTGCTCCTGGATCCCAGTCTCCCCAGTTGCTGGCACCTGGACATATGAGCCTCCTGATCCCACAGCCAGCGCCATCTGTGCTCTCATCTGCAGAGACACACAAGCACTCTCAAGCCCAGAGCTGGCCCCTGGAAACCCGCTCTAAACCCTTTGCTTCCAGGCCACATTTCCTGCTTGGTCTTTGCTAGCACTCATATACTCATAAACCCAGTACAGTCCCAAAATGCCCTTTGCCTTCATCCTCTTGTGTGTCCTACACCCTGAGGCAGCAACCCTCCTTAATGCAAAAGGTGATGGGGAGAGCTGCTCCCTGTGACTCATGTTGATGGCTCTGTGCCTGGATGCTGCGGCTGAAGTTCTCCTGGGACAGATGGGGTGTTCCTCAGCAGGAGTCCTTGGGTTGGGGTCCTGCCTGCCACTGTGCCTCTGCTCTTCCAGATTTGTGGAGATGGGCTTTAGATGCAGTGATGGGCCTGGGAGTAAGCTCGAAGTGTATTATTTATATTAGGTGAAATACAGTTATAATCCCAAAATTATACTCCCCAAGTGGCAGTGGTCAGACTGGAAGCCAGTATTTCACTTGTGACACCAAAACTGACTTTTTGCCATGTATGTGGCCCTTTGTAAATGTAACTTTTAAGTTGGGTGCTTTTTTCCTGGCTAATATAAATATTGTCAACAAACCTTGCACCTCATTATTCACCTTTTTTTTTTCCTAGTTTTATTAAGAACATCTTGAGTAGTATAGGTCTTAACACAGATCTGCAAAACTACTGATGGCTTCCTCTGATGGCTGATGATGACTCATCTTTTCTTATGTTTTAAGTTATTTATCTATGCAAGAGTAAATTAGGTTCTGTTTCTATTTAACAAACACCGAAGTTGTCTGTCTTTATTTTCAGGATTTTTGTCTGGTGTACTATTGGGCTTGTCATCAGCAATGATGCTTCTGTCATTTGCTTTTGGAAATTGTTTCATATTCTGATACCTTTTTTTGTCAGAATTTATGTACTCTCCAGTTTTATTCTGTCATTCATAATAATTTACTCAACCCATGTAATTTTCTAAATTAGTCCTGTCATCCTTCAATATAAAGAGGTTCCTATGCACCTCTGTTAAGCAGATGAAATATGGAATCATGGAATCATAAAATAGTTAGGATTGGAAAGGACCTTAAGATCATCCAGTTCCAGCCCCCCTGCCATGGACAGGGACACCTCACAATAAACTGTGTCACACAAGGCTCTGTCCAACCCAGCCTTGAACACTGCCAGGGATGGAGCATTCACAACTTCCCTGGGCAACCCATTCCAGTGCCTCACCATCCTTACAGT
>WYDI02006111.1:7113-20024 GCA_009867235.2 Psittacus erithacus | reverse complement strand
TTGTCCAGGCTGCCCCAGCCCAGCTCTCTCAGCCTGGCTCCAGAGCAGAGCTGCTCCAGCCCTCACAGCATCTCCATCCAACAGCTCCACATCCTTCTTGTGCTGTTGCCCCAGAGCTGGACCAGGACTGCAGGGGGGTCTAACAGAGAGCAGCAGAGGGGCAGAGTCCCCTCCCTTGACCTGCTGGCCACACTCCTTTTGATGCAGCCCAGCACACTGAGCTCACAGATTTATCCCATATTATTTATCTCACAGTAACCGATGCCTCTTTCACCTGCATTTGCGATCGCCTGCCTCTCCTCACAGCCCTTTGCAGAGCGATGGGGAGAGGATGCAGGCAAGCAGCGCTGTAGCACCGTTGCCTTGGGACCCAGAAGGAGAAGCCAGTCAAAAGCGGATGAAATCCCACCCCGCCTGTGAGGAGCAAATCCAAACATCTGCTCCTTCCGCTCCTTTTCTGTCCCCTCCAGGCAAATTACAGGAGCCTCTGCCACAGAAAAAGGCTTTTAATCAAAGCTAATTACCCACTTCAAACGTTTCTTTGTCAGGGGTCCTGGGGTCAGTCCCGGTGACTGTGTTTCCATTGATGGTTCACATCCTTGGCTGTGCTTCTCCTGAGCAGAGAAGGAAAACGGGTGGCAGGCTTTGATGGCAGCCCTGTCCTGCCCCATGGAGCAAGCCTCTGTGGAGAAACCACAGGAGAGAGCTGACGGGTTGCTCAGTGAGAAGGTGACATCCATTAGTTCGGCTTGGAGGGTTTAGCGATGCTGACTGACTTAATTGGATTTCGGTGTGACACAAATCTGCCCAGTCTGGAGCAGGGGAGGAAATTAAAACAACTCAGGGGCTTTCTGCCTTACATCTCCTTGAGAGCACTTGGCAGAGCACAACTCCCTCCATGGGTGTGAAGTGGAGGGGATTTTGAGCTGTTGGTGATGATGATCAAGCTGGGGCCAAGTGGGATGGCTGAAGCATCCCACTGTGATGTTTCGGGCTTGTAAACTAAACCAGTGGCTCTAGGGACACTTCAGGAATACACTCAGTATAAGGCTAATGCTGGCTGGGGCTGCTGATTTCCTGCATAGGGGTCAGGAGGGGTTTGGTTGGTTGAATTCCTTGAGGAAATGCAGGTATCCTTACAGGATACCAAGCTTCTTGACTGAACTGGAAAATGTCCCATGTGATGCAGATCCCAGCTCGATGGGAATTCAGCATGGAAATCAGTGAGACAAAATGGAACTCCTCAGTCTGATGTGTGCTGGAAAAGTCACCCGCTGATATCACTTGAGGCTATATCGCTCTAGGTATCTTTATTTTAGGTATCACTTTAGGGTTAGGACATGACCTTGATTTTGCAGCTCCTGGAAGAACCAACCATGCTCTACAAGTGCAGGAGAGCTGCCTGAGCCAGGGCTGACCGTTAGTGGCCTTTCAGCTCCCTCTGCAGATATGATTAAAGCAATGTTTCCATGCCCAGAACAATTCACTGTGCCTTGGACCTCCTTTCCCCCTCAGTAAAGACAGATGAGGTTTGTAACTGCCTCTGACAAATCAGCTCAGTAAAGGCTGAAGGATGGGAGGTTCTCTTGATCCCCGTGCTCCCAGCTGGACCAGAAGCATAAGCTGTTGGCAGCTCTGCTCTGTACACAGCTGCCTCTTGCCATGCTTTTGGCATCCTAAGGTGTCAGTCAGCAGAAGATGGGTGTTTCTCCTGCCTAAGTTGCTGGGCGCAGGGAGGCAGGGAGCAGGCAGATGGTGCAGGCAGAGCCTGCCTGGTGCCGTCTGCCTGGTGCCTTGCATCAGCTGTGCTTTGGGAAGCCTTCTGCAGCTCGGCCCTTGATGCGGGGGCTCATGCTGAGATCTGTTCTCTGCTCTCAGTGCCAGAACAGAGCAGCAGTCCCCAAAATCCCTTCTCCTTGCCTGGTGTGCAGTGGTGCCCTCCCTGGGATGTGGCAGTCCTGCACCCCTCAAGAAAGCAGGAGAAGAGCCTACAAGCATTGCCTTCAGCAGCAGGGTCTTGTCCCCTGTTCCAGACAGGGATATCTGTTGTCAACTGGGATGAGTGGGATGAGTGTGCCTTGGGTCAAGGCTGGAGCTCTTTCCATGGAGGCCAGCTCATGACGGTAGGTGTTCACAGTGGGTTTAAGGTGCACTCCTCCTGCAAAGAGATGGGCTGAGAACCCCACAGTTCATGACATGGGGATGCCTGAGCCTCCTTCAAGCCTGCTCCTGCAATGGCAGCATTCTGCATTTGCTTTCCAAGGAGAACAAATGGGTTTATACAAGCAGTGAGATATAGAGCCCTTTGCCTGAGTCTGTTGTGCCTGAGATGTTGCTCCAAATGTGCTTGGTTTCACAGATAAGTCTATTTTTAAAGGTTCAGCATCATTCAGGGCAAGGTGAAAGCCCGCAGGCTTGTACCAGAAGCAGGTTTCTCCTCTCAGTCCTCTATTAGTTCCTGAATCCTCCCCACGGACTAAATAAAGGAGCATGTTAGGGGCACAGATTTAGCTGCAGCCTAGCAGATGGCATGGAGATGGCCTTAGCTAAAATGGTTGGATGCAACAGCTTAGCTGGAGGATTATGGGGAGGGTTTCCTCCCCCCTTTTGAAAGCTGTCGCTGTTTCAGCTGGTCTATAACTGCTTCTATCATGAAGGTGCACTGTAAAGGATGGCCTATCCTTGATGATGGTGGACAAAATCCAGTGTAGCCTTAAGCCCCAACCATGTGGCTTTTCCTGCCCTGCAAGGACATGGCTGCAGCTCTACTCCATTTACCACTTCTAGTTTTGGACAGGACACAAGTGCTGAGTGAGCAACTCCATCCTTGAGGGAAACTGCACCTTTCCCAGGTTCATTCCTTTGCAGGATTTGTTTGAGAGGGAAAAAGATGAGAGAGCCTCAGTGCCGTCAGAAGCTTCCTCATCTTTCCCTGGGGAGGACCATGTAAAATCTCTCCAGAGCTGCTCCCCAGACATTTCTTATGAGTTGCTTTTCGTGCTACTGCTTTGAGCTGAAGCGGTTGCACTACCTTTGGGGTATAGAATGTATGTCAGGTAAACATCTCTTGCCTTTGGATTGGGTTGAGGGCAGCCTGCATTGGTCCTGTGTTGGCAGAGAACCTGATTTTCAGCCTGACTTCCCCTGAGAAAGCTTGTTTCCCTCCCAGATAAGCTGTGCTTATGCTGGTGGTGTCAGCCACATTCATCATCCCACGTGTTAGCTGGGCTTTTAGGCATCTGCAACCCAGATTGCCTGGGAGGTAAAGACAGGGATCTTGAGCCTGTTTTTATGTGCTGTAAGGAGTGGGGAGCTTGGCTTTGCCATCTCTCAATACCTCAACAGTGTGTTAAGGAATTTCTTTTCTGTTACCATGGGTTATTGCTATTCCAGTTTGCTAGTCCTAACAGAACTCAGACTCCACAGCTCCAGGTTTCATCCTTGCTGCCATCATCCCTGTCAGAGGATGCTAAAGGTGATAATGCCACTGGTTTTTCTAGCTTCACACAATGGTCTGAAGTTACTGTACATGTGCTGAATGCCACCCTTCTGCCTTGGCTCCCAGTTCACCACTGCAGTGAGTGTCTCTTGTTCATGGGGTGCTTTGGAAAGGGCCTGCCTGTCTGTCAGCAAAGGCTCTGGGGGAATGAGCTGTTGTCTTACCTGAAGCATCTTCCTAGCAGGCTTGCACAGGAGGCAGAAATGCTTCATTTCAGGTACTTTCTGCTAATTCTCAGCCAGCTGAGATACAACTACAGCTGTTTTATTGCCATCACCTACAAGTGTGACCGTAACAGCAAGGAAAATACATCTGTCTGTTGTTCACTGGGAAAATTACTGCTCCTAAATGAGCTATCAGCAAAGGCTGCAGCTGTGCTCAGAGGCAAGCTGGTTGCACAAAAACACAAATCTCTCCAATAGGTTAGCATGGTCAAAAGCTCCTGTTCTGCCATGGACTCTCCTGATGACCTCAGGTAAGTCCTTTGGCTTGGTTGAGTTCGTGGTTGGCACCTGAAGGTGATGGCTCTGGTCATAGGGCTTGCGAATCAACTGAAGAGCTTCGAGACCCAGCTCCCCTCGGCTGGGTACCAGACACCTGATTGCATCCATAAATCAGAGCTGCAAATTCCTGGAGCACTTCTCCAAACAGTTTACATTTTTGCTGAGTGTATCAAACATACGGACCCTGGTTTAACAGAGATGGGCTTGATGGCCAGTCATCATCCCAAGGATGCTCTGTGCCCAGCTAAGCATTTTCACTAATGCTGATGCATTTCTATGAATTAGTTTTCTATTGAATTGAGTTGCTTTATTATGGTGACAATATGAAGGAAAAAAGCAGGTTTGCCATAGGAAAACCCAGCTGATTCCAGCACTCCCCGGGGTGCTGTCATCCCTCTGCCCCTGCCACACTGGGATGAGAGAGGAGGGGTTTCAAAGTGGTGGCAAAGCCACTGCTCTTATCTTTGAAAGCATGTGGGAAACTCCCCCGGAGATTGCAATTCCCTTCCCTTTGTCATTCAGCTGGAGGTGCTTTGCAGGCAGCACTATGGGGGTCACAAGCATCCCTTGCAGGCAGGATCTCAGCAGTCACCTCAAAGCTATTTCACCAGCAGCTCCTGGATGAAACAGGAAAGGGCAGACCAGGAGCACTCCTGTTCTCCAGGACCCCCCCCCAAGAACATGAGGTTTGAATTGAAATACCACACAATTTCCCATGTGAGCATCGCTAACAGGGTTTTCCCTTTCTTCCCGAGGCCAGCCAGGCCTTTTCCTGCAGAGACAGGGGACAGATGCTCATGAATATAACGACACAAGGAAGACGATAGAGGTGACTGTGTTATTCTCTCCCACCAAGAAGCAGTTGGTTTGAGAGATGCCTTTGACAGCTGGATGTATTGCTGCTTCAAGAGGCTCTGCAGCTGAAATCCCTGCTTTGTATCTCAATAAAGGATCTCTCTGCCTCTTCTCCCTCCATAAAGCACAACCTATATTTAGAGTGTTTAGAGTTGTGTTATTTAAGCAGCAGGCTTAATTAAATTCTCTGGGTGAAGGAATCAATCTCTAGTGCCTCTTCATGATCCTAACCATGGTCCCAGAGCTGGTGGGAGACCAAATTCAAACAAGGACCTTTTGCTCTGTCCTTGGAGCAAAGGCATTTGGACCCAAATGGAGTCTCCTGCATCAATGGGGCTTCTGGGCTTAACCCAGAGGAGAGTGAGGATAAAGCTCTCTTCTTGCCTTGAAGCCTGGACAAAAAAGACTCTTTTTCTGGGTGGTTTTTTACCAGCGCTGGAGTTACGGAGCTCTTTTCTGCAGGATGGTTCCCAGAAGATATCATTATACATTTGTTTATTGAATTAAAAAAGAATGTAATCCTCTGCTAGGCCTTCTGCCATTCTGCTATGAGGGCATGCACAGATAATGGAAACACATCTTCTTCAGTTATTTATCTGAAGAGAAATACTTAATGCATTACGATGTATTCCACTTGAACTGGAGTCCAGTGTCCTGCATTCAGTACATTAAGCTGTAACTCAATTATGCCAGAAGCTGGAGTCCTAATGAAGATCAGGGCCTGCTGGGGCTGCAGGGGTTGACAGGAGAAAATGTCTTTGTTCCCAAGATCTCAGTCTGAGCTGGGTCTGTCCCTGTTTTCTAGATGCAAAGGGGCTGCGGTGGTATGACAAGGGGTAATGGGTTTAAAATAAAAGAGGGTAGATTCAGGCTAGATAGAAGAAGGATATTTCTCATGATGAGGGTGGTAGGGAGTTGGCATAGGGTGCACAGAGAGATGGTAGAAGCCCCATCCCTGATAGTGTTCAAGGCCAGCTTGAATGGGGCTTGGAGCCACCTGCTCTAGTGGAAGGTGTCCCTGGCCTTGCTACAGGGCTGGAACTGGATGAGCTTTAAGGGCCCTCCAACCCAAACTGTTCTGTTATTCTGTATAGCAAAAAGGGCATTTCTCTGCCATGCAATATCACATAAAATCTAATGATTGATGTGAGGGAGAGTGAAGGAAAAACTATAGCATTGCTCTCATGAGATGGGGCAACAAAGCATCCAGAATGCTTCACACCAGCCAAAATGTGCTGGGGCAAAGGAAGCCAGAGCCACCCATGCAACATGTCCAAAGGTGATTTGGACAAATGAATAATCACCCAGGTGATTTGCAGGGCAGAGAGGGACTTGGGGTCTCAGGAGCTCTTGAATCCTCTTTCTCAGCCATGCTGGGGAGCAACCTCCAAACCTACCTTAAGGGCAAGGAGCACATCTGGTTCCCAGCTCTGCATGCTAACACTGACCAATGTAGTGTAGGGAAACACTCAATGGATAGAGGAGGAAGAGCAGATTGCAGAAGATCCTGACTGATACGGAAGCTGATCCTCGCTCTGACAGCGTGACCCAGCCTGTTCCTCTCCTCCCTGGAAACTGGGGGTTGAATGCACAGCTAGCATGTGCACATCAGCTATTTCTATAGCAGCGAGCCAGCAGCCAGTACTCTTTGCCACCTGACAGAGATCAGACCCGAGAGCAAGTATTGCACCACATCAACATTGGAAGGACTTCAGTGCCCCTTCCTGGATAGGAAACAGCCCGAGCATCAGCTGTGTGGGTACTTGCAATTCTCCACCAACAGAAGCATGAGGAGAAGCTTGTTAATCCACTGCTGTTGAAACGCTGTCGTACAGCTCAGATGGAGAGAACAGGGGTTATCCTCTCCGGTGCTGTTTGCTCTCCTCTGCAGCTCCCCAGGCAGGACTTGCCAGGCTGATTGAAACATGCAGCTCAGACCTAGGGACTGGCTGGAACATCTGTGTCGTGCTAAGTGCGAATGAGGGCACAAGGATGCCATCAGTTATGAGGACGCTACAGTTCCTGTTCTTCAGGCTGGTATTTCAGGCTGGATGCTCTGTCTCCCAGAGCTAATATCATGCAGGGCTAAATGCAGCACCCGTGCTCTGCTAAAGCCCCACAGAGATGGTCTTTTTTGGTGCCTGCTGCTGCTGCTCCTGTTATTGCTGTAGTTGTAGAAATAATATGCTTTATTGATGACTTTCTATTTCCTGTTGGAACATCATAAATATGCATACACACATTGTGAGTGTATTTATACAAGTGAAAATCATTGCTAAGCCCCAGCCCAAGGAGGACATTAAAATGAAGCTGGATTTGATTTTAAATAAAGACATAGAGGGATGACATTCAGCTTCTCTAGGATCTGCCTCTATTTGCATTTTTAATGTGTTTCTAACATCCAAATGCATCAGCATGGGGCGAGCACAGGGACTAAATCTAAACTCTTGAGCGGTGACAAATTGCTGTGCTCTCAGGCTGAGAATCTCTCCCAAATGTGATGCAGAAGGCTCTTGTTTGGTCCCTGTAAGCACTGTGTTAGAGGAGGGACGGAAGTTGTCTTTAGAGACAATTCCCAACCAGGGTCACCTCTTTTCTTGGAAAAATATTGGAAAATGGAGCTGTCAGAGTGGGTGTCCCTGCTATTTATAAGGATGCTCCCCAAGGAGCCAGTTTGCGGATCATCCCTTCCTGCACCCTACACATGCTCCTGGGCTGTGTTTCAGCGTCAGCATGGTTTGACAGGCAAAATGACCCCTCCTGTTCTGCAGGAAGGAGGCCACGATGCTTTGACAGTGTAATCATGTAAACCTGTCTGCTTACAGCAAAGAGGGCAGCAAGGATCGTCTTGAAAAACTGCCCACTGCCTTATGGGCCAGCTTGAGCTGTATCCTCCCTTAATGCATCAGCGCAATGCATTTACAGAGCAGGGCTGAAGTGTGAGCGCGGTTAAAGTACCATTTAGTAGGGAAGGCAGGTGAGTTGGGGGGTCCTTGTAGCCTTGCAAGAATATGGGTCTGGAATATGAGGAGGATGCAGAAATGAATGGGTGGAAGTGGCTTCAGGGTATCATCAACAGCCTGCTCTGCTGTCCCTGGTATCCACAAACTTCCCTCTCTTCTCACTTACGCTCATTCAGAGCAAACTATTCTTACTGTAGAAACACCCCCTGATGTTCATCCTACCTGGTCGTTGGTGGGGGTATTCCAGTTGTACCTTTCCCTACTCCCATGGGACAGTTGGAGTAAACTGATCCTCTGCTCTTTCTATAAGGAAAAGGGACCTCAAATACAAGCTGTCTCTATGGCTAATAAATAAGTAGAGAGAAGAGATAGAGTCCATGTGTGCCCCTTCTCTGCTATGCTGCTTCCTGGTGTTTACCTCATCTTGTCTCTAAGTGTTCGGTTACTTTCCACTTCATGCAATCCTCTCTTTTATTTTCTCAACCTCACCTTTACTTCTTTCAGCCTGTTTTGGGAGCATCCTTTTCATTCTGAATTCTAAACCTCTACTTCCCAAGCTCTTTGGATCACACACAATAATTTTCAAGTGTATTTTCTTTGCCATCATTGTGGTTTTCAAGAGAAGTGTTTAGACTCGAACAAGTTTCCTATGGGAACCCTGTTGAGAAATCCTCCCTATTTTGACAACCAAATGTGAATAAATACTCTTTGAATACAATCTTCCCACCAATTTTGCATCTGCCTCATGGGGGTTTTCCCTAAACTGTATTTGCTTAGGATGTCATGTAAGACTATGTCAAAAGCTTTGCTAAACTCACGGCACATCGCATCTGAGCCCACTCCCCCTCCTTATTCACAAGGCCAGTTACTCTGTCAAAGAAGGAAATTAAGATTGGTTTGACAGGATTTATTCTTAACAAATTCACATTGGCTGCTTTTTATTGCTTTGTTATCGCTTTGTTATCCTCCAGGAGCCAGAAACCGTTTCATGGTTTGTTTGTAGGTCTTTCAGTATACGGAAATCATGGAATCACAGCCTGTCTGTGCTCCCAGGCTCTGGGTCAATCGCAGATGTCCTATTTGCCTTCTCCAGTCCTCCAATGCATCCCTGCTGGACTGGACTCTGCAAGCCCCTGTGGTGGTAAGGCCTGGGGGGTGTTGGGTGAGGAGAAGCTCCCCATGACCAAGCCTTAGTGTGATCTTGAGCCCTGAAACCCCCCTTGTGTTGGCTGCCCTGGATTATGAGTGACAAACCCCAGTTCCTGTATGGAAGGCCATCCAGGAATATTCCTGCATTGAAGGATTTGTCTGGTGGGTGGAGACACCAGATGGCTGTGTGGCAGGAGGGACAGCAGCAAGACAGTGGTAAGGATTTGCTCCAGCAGGTTCCTCCACCTCCTCCTTTTCAGTAGCAACAGTCGTGATGTTATTCTGTCCCTTAAGAGCTGATCTTTGGGGAAAGCCTTGAGGATTTCAGGTCCTACATCACCAGTGCATCTCTCAAGCTTTAAATCAGAGCTCAAACTCACAGCTGTGGAATACACCTCAGGGCACATATTCTCTCTGCAGGGGAGTGGGATGTGCAAAGCCCCAACTGGCCCAGGATGGTGTGTCCATGGCCACAGCACAGCAAGGACATCCATGGTCCTTGCACTGCCTGGCCCCAAGCTGACGCACAGCCCCTCTGAGAGGCTGAGTTCGAGATCTGCACCACACTAATGCTTCAAACTCTTGCTGCTATTTCATCCTGGTCTCAGCTGCATCCCTTTATCTCCTCAGTGCTTTAGTTGTGTGTGTGTCAATTATGTTGTTACCTTGTCTGCTTCACAGGGGCATTGAGGAGGCTGGATGCATTGGGCCCCATAGATGAAAGAGCCCTTAGAAAAGCCATGGGGGAAGATTCCCCATTAGCAAATGCAGTGTGGAAAAGACAACACAGCAGGAAAAGCCTGGAGCGAAAAAGACAGCAGAGATGAGAGCCATAGCAGAAACACCCACTACAGAGGGGATTAATGCAGGTGGATACAGCAAGCACAAAGCTGAAGAGGACACTGCCTGTTACAATTCATCAATGCAGCAAAGCCACCAGCTCTGTACCAGAGAGAAAATGATTGAATGCATTTCATACAAACAACAGGAACCTGAGCTCCCGCTGCCTCACCCAGGTGCCTGTGGTTTTCCTGGTGTGGTGATGGGTGACGTGTCCTGTTCGCCTCCTGATAAGCACCGGCTTTGCAGCAGTTGCTGACTCCTACAGCCAGGTGGTGACTGGACTCTTATCTGCAAGTATTGAGGTGTGACAGTCTGATGTTTGGGGTGATGGGGTGCGAAAAGACTGTGGGATGGAGATTAGTTCACAGCTAAATCAGTCACTTCTTTGGCTCTGGGCAGGTCTGTCCTGTCTCTCTGTTTCTCCAGATGAGCTATCTAGTGGTGTTAAACAGCTCACAAGGGCATCAGGGATGACTCTGTGAGATGGTCTGATAGCCACTGGTGGAGGTCCTCTCTGATGCGCACAGGAAAGCGCTGTGGTTTGTGTCCTGCAGATGCGATACTGCAGACGTGCGATGGGGAGACAGAAGGGCTGAATCCTTCAGGGCAGTGAGGCCTCTGATCTCTTCAGTAAATCCTCTTGGCGTGCTCTAGGTGTCAGGTGCTGCTGAATTTTACTGGATCAATAGAAAAGGGTCCAGCACTTCACAGGATTAGACCTTTTGCATGCTCAGCAAAGTCATACAGATTGTCCATGACAAAACAAGGACGTGAGTCCCACTCTGCCAAGTCCCAGTTCTACCCCTCAAGATGCTCTTTGCTGCTATATAAAGATTCTGTAGCTAAGCATCTCTTTGATGACAGCATTCAATTCTGCTTCTCTGCAACTCAACCAACACTATAAAATAGCCTTTATCACACTTGGATATCTCTTGTTAATAAAGTGCCAGGAATTCATTAAGCGCAAGGACTGAATGGGGTCAGGATGACAAGGAGAAACTCCACCACAAGAGGAAGTCAGGAGGCTGAAGCTTGGCAGCAGAGCTCTCAGCAGCACTGCTGACAGCCAGCATCACTGCAGGGAGACCCAGCACTGCTCGGAGCCGCTGGGAAGGATCCTTCAAGAGACTTAGCTGTTGAAAGCAAGCTGAAGGCTGGATTTTAGTGCTCCATAGCCTTGGGATTTGTAGGGAAATGCTCGCACAGCTTTGGCCTTGTGTAAGTGTTTTCTAGGTGTGAGTGGTTTGAAGGAGTAGGCTGGGCTGTGAGCGATGGGGATAGCGTTGTGCTGCGCGTCTGTATGCGCGTGCACATTCAGAATGTGTGTCCTGTTCCCTCGGGTGGATGGTTACACTCCTCCTCCTAAAATTAAACTGGGTATCTTAAGGAGAAAAACTGGAAAAGTCTCATTCTGGAGCAGCGGTGGTGCAGACACTTCCCAGCTCCAGGCACAGCCTGTCTTGTGGAGCCATTTCCAAACGCATTCCCCCATCCCAGGCTTTCCCTGCAGAGCCTCTGTGCCTCTTCAAACCCCGCTCAATTTACCCACTGCCAGCTTGCGTGTACCCCTCTGCAAAGCAGAGAGAGGGAAATCAGGCCAAGATACTTATTCTCACCACTGTCTTCCTGCTTCTGGCAGCTGCATGATGCTCCTGTTGTCCAGTTGACCTTCACAACAAATATCATAGGAGCCATTTCAGCTACAGGTACCACTGTGCGCTGCTTGCACACAGTGACTGCGGTATGATTTCAGAGATACTGCAGTGTTACATTAACCTGGGAATGGAGAACAATTGTGTGGGAATTTGTGACTTCAGAAAAGAATAGGTTTTGCTTTAAATAGGATGAGACACAAACTGCTCAGGAGCAGCTGAGGAACTGCCATCCCTGGAAGTCTTAAAGAACTGGTTAAGCAGCCCTGCAGGTCTATGGTTTCTATCCTGTTTGAGCTGCTCTTTCAAGAATAGGAACAAAAAGTCTAAAGCAGGCTTGCCAACCAAAGTTCTCAGGCTAGAAATCCCCAGAGAGAGCATTATGAAAACGGGCAGTTTCATGATATAACTTGCTGGACACAGGCAGCACCATTCTTAACATTCACATTTGCAAAAGCAATGAAAAACTCTGGGTATCTCAGGTTTATGCATTCAGCATTTCCTAGGAATTGAGCTCCTTTCAGGCTGGGCTGCAATTATGTGAATTTTCTAATCCACTTGGGAGACTGCTGGGAGTTACCCCATCCCATCCCATCCCATCCCATCCCATCCCATCCCATCCCATCCCATCCCATCCATGCTGTTAGTGACTTTGGATTTGTTGAAAGAGAAATCAGAAAAGGCTGGGAGGAATAGAAGAGAAAAACCCCCAAAACAAATCAACAGCCTTAAAGCTGAGCAAGTCTCTTCCTCTACCACATGGCCAAATTATCTCCTAATAGCTCCACAAACCTAGGAATGGACTGAAATCAGAGCCAGACACTCTGGTGTAAGAGCATGCTGTGCTGCTTAATGAGTTCCTATTGTTCTTTACCCGCTTTCTTCCTGGGCCACTATGCTTGCATGTTCCTGGTGTTGAAGACCAGCTGCTGTATTAAACTGGCTGGAAGGTGTGGATGCACCCACAGTGGCTGCAAATAGTTTGCAAATCACTCCAGAGACTGGTAGCAATAGGGGCCGGTTGTCTGCCTTCCATCCGCCTTTCCAAGCTTCATCTCCATTGGCAAATGGGACAGGGACAGAGACAGGGATAGAGCATTTCTTGAGCATGACATATCAATGTGCCTCATGGTATGATACTGGTCTGGGCCAACAAATACTGCCCCAGGTAATGCTTGGGCACAGCCCAAGAATAGCTCAGGACAGCCTTCATCCTCTGCCTCTGCTTTTCTTACAGCCTGAGAATAGCTCTCAGCCTTCATCCTCTGCCTCTGCTTTTCTCATAGCCTGAGAATAGCTCTCAGCCTTCATCCATTGCCTCTGCTTTCCCCTCAGAGCCGCCTTGATGATATGAATGCAGTCCTTGAGACGCTAAGCTAGAAAGCCCAGTAGCTTCTGTCCATTCTGAAAGTGGATCTCAGCTCTTGCCTGAAGCAGGACTTGTGTA
>WYDI02006110.1:0-27516 GCA_009867235.2 Psittacus erithacus | reverse complement strand
GAAGGACAGGTTGAGGGGGGAGGACGAGCGGGCTACATGCTTTGTCTAATTTACGACTAAGCTTAAACCACAACACTATCAATACATCTAAGTATTAGGAATGATAATCCAGTTTACACTGACAATGAAGTTAGTGGAGATACGCCTGTTCAGTGGATCAAAGCCAGCAAAGATTGGGCGTTTAGCCCACAAAACACTAAGAAGCTGATGAAGTTGCTTCCTTCTTTCACCCGCAGTACTTCAGATTGCTGCAGTGAAATGGATTTGCCCAAACAAAACAAATACCATTACTCCACAATCATTCTCTTTTACTTCTTGTGAATGATAGCAACCTAATAATTGAAAGTAATTCAAAAGCTAATTAAAAAAGGGTTCTTTTTCAGACAAAAGTAAATGTTTTCAGATAAACTACTTACTGAGAACAGTCACTGAAAGGTACTTCTGTTTGTTTGGTGAATATGAATAGTCACGTACATATGTAATCAAACTCACTTTGGTTTTACATTTCTGAAAAAGCTGACGGATACCTGGTTTTATAACCCTAAATAATTAAAGTCAAATCAGATCTTTTAATCACGTTGATGATTATCCTTTATTATTTGCATATACATACATCTCTAAAAGATAAGCATAAATTTATGTTATTTATACCTCACACAAAGAGTGATATATGTGTCATGGTTGCAACTCAAGCTAAATTTGTATTTTTGAAAAAGCAGACAGAGGAAAATCAGGCACTAAGAGTGTATACTGCAGGTTGATAGACACGTCATTATCATATTATCACATACTGATGTCATTGTTTACGATATGTTATATTAATTATACATTACATGTGGAGAGATATTTAAAAGTCAAAATTGCAATATCACAAAACAAGTCATAAGAAGAATCCAAGGAGCAATTTTCCCAGCAAATTACTATTCCATGGTTAGGTTTATTGTATCTTAAGATAAGCACTTTCAAGATTTTTGGTTGCCAGCTACCAACTGTGAAAATAAGTTTCAGTCATGCAAGTACGCTTGAAGTTTCTTTTTGTCTCCCTGGCTACATCACAAGAGCTTGAAGACAGAGTTGAAACATCTGCTACCAGGATTAGATTAGTTATCAGAGCCTTAAGAATCTACACTAACTTTAATCTGGTAATGTCTTTATATTTCAATAGCTGCATCTCTTAAACTCCAATTACATTTTTAATGAAATGCTGGAGAGCCAGCACACATAAAAGAGATCTTAAGTGTCAGCAAATTTAAATTAAATGTAATAAGAGATAGTTGACTGTAATGAGAGAAATACATTTTTACTGGCTTTGCAGAAAACTGGCCATCTTTTCAGGCTTCATGAAAAACAAAGGGCCATTTTTTCCTGCAAAATGAAATTATTGGACTTTGTAATGTTTTCTTGGCAAAATTATAGTCAGGATATGCAAATCATGCTTTTCAACTTAGGTAATTTGTGAAAACAGTTAATAATTAGTCTATGGTAGAATTTTATTGTCAGCAGTGTGCAATGGCCACATGAACAATAATAAATCCACTGTTTCAGCAACATCTTGTGGAATTAGGGTAGCAGTCAATACCCAAAAGTGTCGGTCTCTCACTAGAGGATGTCTGGGGGTCCATCCTCTTCTCATTCAGAGATCCTCTTTGATGTAACTTAACCCCATGGAGCTTGGAAAACTAACTCTTATTTAGTGTTGTCTAAAAAGCAATCCTGAACTTCAGTGCAATGCCTTGGGTGTTTCTGGCTAATTTCTGGTGGCAGGGGGGCCATGGGCAAGAACTGTGAGACAAGGCTGGGGCTGCCCCCAGCCATCTCCAGAAGATCCATCGCAGGGCACAGCTAAGCTCCTTAGCCCAGATGGTGGTGCCTCTGTGAAAAAGTGTTTAAGAAAGGGCAAAACGACACATGGCAATGTGAAGGGTGAGAAAAAACAGTGAAAGAAAGAGCCTTGCAGACACTAAGGCCAGCGAAGGAGAAGAGGAGACTCTCCAGCCAGAGCAGAGGCTCCCCTGAAGTCCTTGGAGGATATCATAGTGGAACTGGTACTTCCCTGCAGCCCACGGAGAGGGTCATGGCAGAACAGATATCCGCACTGCTGTCCACGGAGGTAGATATATCCTGAAGGCAAAGTAGCTCATGAAGAGTCTACACTGGAGTGGGTTCTGATAGGAACTGTATCTCGTGATAGACATATGGTGGTGCAGGTTCATCCTGAAGGACTGTAGCGCATAGAGAGGACCTGTGCTGGAGCAGGGAAAAGTGTGAAGAGGACAGAGCAGCAGAGAAGAACTGCCCTGAACTGACTGCAAGCCCCATGCCCCATTCTCCTCTGATGCCTGGGGGGGAGAAGGGAGAGGAGCTGGAAACAAAGAAGCAAATATGAACCTGAAATATTCACGGGGTGGGAGGAAGATGGTTTATTTTTTCCCTTTATTTCTCACTATCTAACTCTATGTTATTTGGTAACAAACTAATTTTCCCCAAGCCCAGTCTGTTTTGCCTGTGATGGCAACTGGTAACTGATGTCCTTGCATTTATTTTAACTATGAGCTTTTTAATCATGTTTTCTTCCCTGTCCTACTGAGGATGGGGAATGAGAGAGTGGCTGGTGGGTGTCTATGAGCCGGAGAATGCCAACCTGCCATATCAGTATGATAGTTTCTGTCACCTTTTACAAGCAACAATATCTGTTTTCTTTTACAATATACTGCCACTTCTCAAGTGTTTTTAGTGCAGCTCAGACAACGTTCTCATTTCACAGTGTAGCAAAATATGGAACTCAAGAACTGCACATATATGGCAGAGAGAAACACACGCCAGATGCTCCCTGTGATTTCTGGCTTATCTTGCCCTTAATGACATGAATCATTTTTATAGTTATAATGCCTGATACAGTCTCCAGAACCAAAAGACTCCAGAAATTACCTCACGAATGTCATATATTTGAAATCAAATTATTAAGCTTCAAATAATTAAATACCATAAAAGACAAATAAGACAACTCCTTGAAGATACCATAAAGCTAAGTTAATACTTCGAAGAGCCAATCATTAATTTAATGTAATTATTTTGAAATGGAAATATTTCTGTGGGGCAATATTTCAATGCACTAAACAGTTGAATAAAACAAAAATGTACCTAACAGCAAACAAAGAAACCACAACTAATGTGTGCCTAAGTGAAAACTTAGCAGATAAAAAAGATGCAAGGTACCCAAGACTGTCTTGCCAGAATACTCTGAAAATACAATTTTTCTGAAGTTACTGGAAGGTTTAAGGTTAGCCCTTATGTTACTGGCAGAAAACTTCTGTCAAGGCCAGATCTCATAAGATGTCATATATCATCTCTAAAGATCATATATGAATCTCAGTGTGCCATGAATCTAAGAGTAACTAGGAATGTAAGGCCAAACACAACTACTGAAAAAAAAAATAGATTCTACTGCCTGAGTACAAATACCCATATTCTTGCTTATCTTTTCATTATCCCATTCCTTTATTCCACATTATTCTCAGAAAACTGAAGACCACTGTATTTTTATATCCATCCTGGTCTGCTCCAAGCAACTATCCCTCCATCAATTTCAGCAAAACTGTATCTCACTGAAGCATGTTCCAGGTGTCAGCTGACATTATGATTTCAGCTGGTCATTAATTTTGTTTCGCAATATTATTTTCAGACATGTAACACAGTCCCATCCCTTTTCTTTCTTTTCTTTTGTGGCCACAGCTATGGGCATTTTGCTGATCCAGGAACCTAGCACAGTCCAGGCCCATTTCCCTTTGAATGGGCCTTTTTGAATAAAATGGACTAAATAAAACTCTTCTTAAGACCTTAGTGATTCTTTGTCAAACCAAAGTGGCATAAAGAAGTCTCTGCTCAATACTTTGCCAGGGCTACAAGGGGCCACCATTGGGACTTTCCTGAAAGGCAGAACAAAGTTCTGTCAGCATTAGTGAGGGGTATTTTGCATCTTGTCAAAAATTAATTTCTAATCAGTACAGTAACCAAAGAATAACTTAGAGAAAATAATTCACTGTACAGAAAAAGATCCTAAAATCATGAGTAAGTTGGTTTTCTGTGGATATCTCCTTTATTCATGAAAAAGAATCATATAGTTCTTCAGTCTTGCCACTGTTAAGAGTCAGACTCAGATATCATTACACATTGAAAGTACCCAAGGCAGTCATCAAATACTATCCTAAGCAATGTGTGCCTTCTTTCCAAAGGACAGGAGTAGGTCCAATTCTACATCCAAAATGCAAATACAAAGAATGAATTCCACCTATGTTCAGAAGATTTGCACAAGACCTAGCAATCACTTAAAACAATATCTACGTCCTCGAAACAGACATCTAACTCCACAAACCATTTCTAGAATTTCTCCTGGCCTTATATATGATATATACTTGAAATACATACGCTATTATTTGAGACTTGTTTACCCAGGTAATATAAAGATTCAGGACCTTGATAAATTTTAATTTAATCTTGGAGGCAATATATTTCAGAAAATTATGTGACATTGAAATTTGTGTCAGAGCCAGGCTAAGTTTGAAGGTGATATAAGTCACAAAAAAACCCCAAAACAACAACAACAGAACAATCCCCCTAAAACCACAACAAAGCACACGTCTCCCACAAGAAACTCTCAAAAAGTTTACCCTACACAAAGGGCACCTTAGCAAAACAAAATATAAGGAGATAGTTAACATAGCATATTGACATATCAGTTATGGTGGTTTCAATTTCACTGTTCTGCACTGCAAGTCCAGTGCCACCACTACATGTTTCAGTTGCCCCGTCCCATAGCTTCCAGACTGAGCAAAGACTTGATACAAAGCACAGAAATGTAAGGGGAACTTTGAAAAAAAACAAAACCTGAGAGCTTTGGAGCAAAATTTGTGGTTGCATAAAGTTACGAAAAATTTTTACTCTGTTTTTTCTAAATCTGATAACTTTACATGAAGAGACAATAATAGTTTGTCTATGAGTTTGTTTGCCACTGCAGCAAGGTGGGCTGTAAGACATAAACATTACTTTCTCCTGAGTATCTTATTTTCTTCACTCACAAAATAAAGCTGACCTAAACTGAAAGCTTAAAGTTTCTCTTTAGTATAAAGAAGTATAGCAGTATCATCTTTTTTGTAATATGAGGTATAAGTATACGACTGCTTGCCTCAGGGAGAATTTTGTTAATAGTTTAAAGATGCTGTGAAAGACAAGGAAAGCATTCCCCAAGTGTGAAAGATTCACAAGTAAGGACGTGTATGCTCAGTAAAATGCCTATCTGATTTCAGTACAATAATTAGCACATGGATTAAATGCAATACTAGAAGTGAGTTGTATTTACGCAAAGATGGATTTAGGGGAGCATAATCCTGTGCTTTCCAAGGCTGGCCAAATTACTGCATTTATCTGAACACCAAGATAAGGTGGATAGGAAGAGAGAATATAATGATGAACTGGAGATATAAAAAGTGTTTATTAAAGAATACAATATAGTAAGTAATGCAAGCAAGAAATAGGATTAAGTAAGGCTTAAGGAGTAGAAAAACATTTGTAGAAAAGATACAATGGTTTAGAACTAGGTTGACAGTTTTCTGTCGAAAGTTTTACTTCTTTAAGCTTCACGGCTCTTCACCATGCTTATCCCAGTGAAAGTTTTCATCTAGATAAATACATACAATATCTGAAAAAAAAAGGGCAAATAGCAAAGAAGCCTGGAAGGAAAGTTAAGAACAAAGATAATTGTAAAGGCATTCAATACAGAAAAGTTCTACAGCCAAAAAGTTGTAGTTCTTTAAATTAAAAAAGGTTGCCCCCCCCTTCCTTGCGATGGCACAAAATCTAACAGCTTCTATTATAAAAATATATTTGAGTCATTCCATTGGAAAAAAATTTTTTTCTCTTAATAAAATCAAGTTTTGTGAAAGATCTAGAACTTTTAAGAAGACATTCCAAACTATCTGAGGAGACACGAACATGAGGGTAAAAGAAAACAACTTCCTGGCACTCAAGGCTTTATACACTTCTTTTTTTATCTCAATCATCCAGTATCACAGGTTGTTTAATATTTAATATTGCAAATTATCTGACCTAGGTAGAAACAAGAAGGGTATTTTCTGCACAAAGCATTCAGAATGTCAGTCAGATTACAACTAATGGCAGTGCTGAGGTTTATTGAAACTCCTGTGGTTCACTTAGCCAAAGAGCTTTCTGGCATCACATATTATAATCGTTGTTAACATTTTAAATGATTAAATAAAAAGACACTTAATGTAAAACAACTGATGTGTACAGAGAAAGGTTGAAATATTATCTCTGGTCTACAGATAAACAACCAAATTGTTGTCTACCATTTTATTGTCCCATTCCATCAGACATCAGACATGTCACTACTGATTTCAATACATCCCAAATGAAGATAACAAGCCATATCTTATGTGATGACTCTTACCATGCATAGTATCTGCTTCCAACCAGATGTTAGAATTGTTGAAACGTAGTTGACCTGCTGTCTAGCTGCACATAGCTTGTTCCAGAAGCTGCCACTTGAATAGCACTTGAAATTCCAGTCTTTGCCCCAGAAATTGTTTACTGTAAAGTCTACATACATTGAAGTCTCTGGAAAGCTAGGTATCTCCCTTGCCTTAATCCTCCTACAGAATAGCAGCATTAAGTCAGTTTTATGACTTCTGTACGTATATAAACCTGCACTCCAGACAGAGCCGTGGAGGAAGGGTTCTTCTGAGCTGAAAAATTTTCAGGCTCTGGTTTTCCTCCCAAACATTCTAGTGTGATTAAAGAGAAACCCTGTGAAACAGATTCATGCTGGTGTAAAACCAAAGGCAGCATGGATTAGTTGACCTTTTAGGAACTGTGTTCCTCACTTCCAAACCAGTAAAAAATTGAAAAATGGATGAGCTTGAATGATGAGTGGCATTAAAATAGAAGGAGTTGAAACTTCAGCAGATGTACTGCAACCATTTGCTAAGGTCTCTCCCCACTCCCTGATTTGATCATTTGCTATAAAGCGGGCAGAGTTCAACACTGCAAAACAGGGGAATGAATTATGGAGTTAAACTGGGGGAAGGAAGCGTCCTCTCTTTTCATACCTCAAAAGCAAGTTTCCTTCCTCAGTAATCCTCAGACCATGATGGCATCTTACATTTCACTACACCTGCCCCACCATCTACCTCATATTTTACAGCTGAGATGCACATACTTTTTTAAAAAGATACAGCAAAGCCAAGAACAGAGTTTAGACAGGACAACTATGAACTCAAGTTTTCCTCTCAGGAAAAGAAGAAAAGAGTGCTGTCAGAGAGGAAATGACTTGGCATGAAAGCTAAAATCCTTCCCCTAGTACGTGAAAGATACACATTGCAGACCATACATTGGAAAAGTGCTCCCTGATTAAAAAAAAAGTAAAAGAAAAAGAAAAGATCCTTCTCTTGCTTTACAAGTTACATAGGCTCAGGAATCAACAGTGGTATAGTAACCTCCTTGCCTTTATTTTAGCAGTCCATGTTATGATCAAGGTCTTACTACACAAAAGCACTTAATGTGGAGTCACTAGAGGCAGTGTAAACTTTCAGAGGTTAACAGAGCTTTTTTGTAAATTAAGTTTTAAAAAAAGAAAAGCAAAAATGTGAAATGTTCCCAGAATGAGAATTTGCCTGCCAAGATCCACATAGACCCATTTTTTTATGGACAAGTTACAACTCTTCTAAAATGCTTTCTTAATGGAAATACAAATGTTGGTACAACTTAAAATGAATGAGTGCCATAAATAGAGAATTGAAAGTTTTTATAAGTCTTTTCCAGATGTTCTCTTCAGAACTGCTTTCCTTGGCAACTCTTCCCTGTAGTTTCCCATAATGTTAACTAGCACATTGGGCTGGGCTTTTGGGTATGTGAGCCTTCCATCACCTTCAAGTGTTTTACAGTTTGAGGACCATTGTGCTTTGCCTGGCCAAAAGTGTATTTTTATGCTGAAGGAAAACAGAGGGTTAGCAGTAGTTCTCACAGCATCACAGACCAACTGAGGCTGAAGGGCACCACTGGAGATCACTCAGTCCAACCTCTTGCTCAGAGCAGGGACTGTTGCAGCAGGTTGCTCAGGACCAAGTCCAGAAACCTTTGAATCTCTCCAGGGGTGGAGTCTCCAAAACCTCTGGGCAACCTGCTCCAGTGATTGATCACCCTCACCATAAAGAAGTTTTTTTTATTCTTAAATGGGATTTCTTGCATTTCAGTTTGTGTTCCATTCACTTTTAACTCTAACAGGTAACAATGAAGGCTCTCAACTCCAGAGAATGGAGTGTGGCATAAAAACATATGCAGAGGATGAAGTATTGAAGGGCTGATCACTCAACAGTGCAGGATGCTTGTCCTGCTGCTACATATAACCACTCACTCCTCCTATTAGTAGTGTGAATTTTTGCTAAACAAAACAGCATCAGAGATTTCTCTTTTCTTTTGGCCTGGGTACTAGACAAGTTACCTCCCACCTTTATCCCATTTTGGAATGTAAATGCGACAGAGACACTGAGCTGGAATGCAGTCTGCTATGACATGGCTGTGTCTGTAAGCAGAAGGACCTACAATATGGAATTCAGTGGGACCAATAACATGGTGAACATATATATCACTTGTCAGCAGTAATGACACACTCCACAACTCTCTAAATGTGTCTTCTTTTAAAAACTAGTGAAACGCATATTTTGTTGGTGAGTAGAGGCTTAGAAGTTAACCACAAAGATATCGTTTTTGTTGTTGTTATGGTTGTTATATATTGTTATTATTATATCATTCCTGGACCTTCAGTTAGAGAAGATACTACATATTTCTCTCCTTATAAAGAAACAACAACAGTCAAAAGAAAACCTTGCACTGGGTGTTGTACTTCATATTTGACAACATGTGTAAAATCACAGCTGGATAGACTAAACCTTTTTATTTAATGATTACGTATCTAAGATTTCTTTTACATATTGGTTCAGTTAACATTCAGCAAACACTCTGCTCATGGTATCCACACCTATATGCTACTTTCTGGCAAAAGAATATTAATAAATATTCTATTAGAATGTTAGATAGATATATCTACTGCAAGGACTCTTTTGGATTCGTTGGTCAAGCACAAATTTGGAACAGACGCGGTCTCTTTTTCACAAACTGAGCTCTTAACTTTGTGCTAAATATATGCAGTTTTAAGATTAGACTTAAGATCCTCCTCCCTTGATATGTGTAACTCCTTTCAGCATCATAGCTAGTCCATATCAATTCCTTATCCTAAAATTGCTCACTTGCTATTTACATCTTTGCAATGTTGAAAGCAGAAAATAGACTGAAAGTCACAAATGATTTTATTTAATCTGCAGCGTTACCATCAGTTTAAAAAAACACTTATTTTTTTTTACCTAATAATCTGTAATTTACATGACTCATAACTAGTATATGAGATTATAGAACAGAACATGAGTGATTCAGGGGTGGGGGCTGTATTAGTGTATTAAACAGATAAGTGTAACTATTTCAACTGCTTCGCTGTACCCTCCCTGGAACTGACCATATACATAACACAGGGCAAAGCAACCTTAAATCCTGCACACTAGGAATAGGGAAGGAGCAGGAAGAAGCAAATACAGGACAAAACTGTCCCGTCAAGCACCTTTGTGAAACATCAGCATCGTACACATCAGTGAAAAAGCAAACAGACCTCACCTCTCCCACCACCTCTCCTCTCCCCTTTCTCTTGTTAATTACTTATGTTTTTTCCTACTGAGACATGAATTACATCATTAGAACATGTCCTATCTGGACACATAACATATAAACACAAAATGAATACTGGAGTATGTCACAGTACTGGCTTACCTCCCTAGAAAACACGTATATACACACATATATATAAAGAAAGAAAGAGTTTAAAGAAAAAATAATAAATTCCAAACCAATTGAAAGCATAATAGGAAACTTTGGTTAAAGTGAAGTTAATGGGAACTGAGGCACTTGCTTTGTTGTAGTCATTGTTGGGGTTTTTACATTCAATCTTGTTGAACACAGGTGAAAGTAAAATTCTTGAATTGTCAAACCTTTTAAATCCAGTATTTCTCTGCTAGGAGGATACATAGCCAAATACATTAACACTCGTTTGTGGTATCTGTACTCTCATTTTCAAGTTAGTCACCTTCTGATCAGTAAATTTCTGGAACTATAGCTTTATTCATGGTATTATTAATATGATCATTTTGCCTGGGGAGAAAAGATCTGCCTCCTTCTCTCTAAGGGAGCATTATTCTCTTAAACCTGCGTATGTCACCTGCTATTCCTACTAAACCAGTGTTCAGTATTGCACAAGCATAAAATAAAGGAGGCATTGAGCAATCTGAATTAAGACAACCCTTTTTTTTGGCATTTTCTCACACACATGACAAAACCGCCAGGACTGAAAAGTTCTTTATCTTTCAGTTATCCATGGCTGTTTCTGAGACCTGCTACAGTCTATGTTTTCTTGGCGAGTACATGGCAGTTCACCTTCCATGTGGCACTGGCCAGATCCAGTGTAGACCTAGATATGTACTGGTATCTGAGTGAATGCACATAAATTTCAGGGACTTTCCCGTCTAAGCACAAGTGTAAAAATGCACTTTGGGAATTAAGTTTTTTACTTAGTCCTGGTTTTTACATCATAACCAAACAATCTGTTTAGTTTCTCTGTATGTTACTGGACACTACCCAGCTGTATGTAATACATAGTTTAAATAAGCAATTATAGATACAAACTAAGTAGTGTTTTCCTTTTGTAAACTACACAGTATTTTCTCCTGGTAAATGAACTTGGTGTGACTGGAAAGGGAATAGGTATTTTGAGGTAATTCCCTTGCCTGCAGTTACATTTCAGTGCTTGAAAGTTCAGCAACTGGCTGATTTTTATTCAAAAGAATGTATCATATGTCAGAGGCGCCAGGTGGACAAAGGCAGACTTCCATTTAGTTGTACACTGGTATCTATTCACACAACAAGCAACACAGTGAGCTTATTAACCCTGCACAACCAACATGTAAAATGCCAGGGGGAACGCTGGCTTTAGTTTCCAGCCTTATTCAACCTTTCAGCCTTTCTATTGAGACATCGCTAAGCCACATTCGTAAAGCACACTGTGGATGTGTCACAACACTGATGTAGAACCACTAGGCGTGTCTTTTCACAGGCAAACAATATTCTCATATATCACACCCCTAGCATTCAGGACAGTTTTTCATTTCTTCTGTACTGAACTCAGACATCCAGATCAGAAGTGAAGGAGACATGATACAAGCATATAAGCTAGGAAGAGGACATCATTCGTGGTACTTAAAACATTAAAAATGTTTAAAATTTAAGATATCCCACTAACCAAGGCAAAGAAAGACAAACGCCTCCTTTTTTTTCCTGTATGAGGAACTACAAAAGCAATGGCCTTGTGTTCCATTCACTAGATCCCAGCTCCAAAGCAACCAAAGACACCATCGATTGGGGCAATCCCAAGCACAAATACAGGCTAGGCAGTGAATGGATTGAGAGCAGGCCTGAGGAGAAGGATTTGGGGGGCACTGGTTGATGAAAAAGCTCAACATGACCGAGTAGTGTGAGCTTGCGGCCCAGAAAGCTAACTGTGTATTGGGCTGCATCAAAAGAAGCATGACTAGCAGGTCGAAGGAGATGATTCTCCCCCTCGACTCTGCTCTCATAACACACCCCCCCCCAGAGTACTGTGTTCAGCTCTGAGGCCCCCAACAGAAGAGTGACATGGACCTGCTTGAGTGAGTCCAGAGGGGGGCCATGAAGATGATCATGGGGTTGCAGCATCTCTCTTACAAAGACAGGTTGAGAGAATTGGGCTTGTTCAGCCTGGAGAAGAGAAGGCTCAGGGCACACCTTACAGCAGCCTTCCAGTACCTAAAGAGGGCCTACAAGAAATCTGGAGAGGGACTTTTTACAAGGGCATGTAGTGACAGGACAAGGAATAACGGCTTAAAGCTGAAAGAGGGGAGATTTAAATTAGACATTAGGAAAAAAATTCTTCCCAGCGAGGGTGGTGAGGCACTGACCAGCCACGGCCAGGTGGGAGGTTGCCCACAGAAGCTGTGGCTGCCCCATCTCTGGCAGTGTTCCAGGCCAGGCTGGATGGGGCTTTGTTTAATCTGGTCTAATAGATGGCAGGGGAGTTGGAACTAGATGATTGTTAAGGTCTCTTCCAACCCAAACCATTCTATGATACTACAAGCAAACCAAAATAAGCCTCTTCAAATAACCCCACCTCTTCTTCATAGGTATTTCTCCATGAAATCTTGCTCATCACATGGACTCATCCCACCCTGCAGCCTCAGGAAGACCTGCTGCCTGCAGTTCGTAGAATCTATCCATGTCTTATCTTCAGTAACACTGAGGAAAGTCACTGCCTCAAGTTCCAACCTTTCTCTCAGGATGTGTAGGCTGAATTTCTTTCCCCAGCTGTGCCCAGGTGCTAGGCTCTTCTCAGCAGTGCCTGGTGACAAAAGCTCCAGCTCTCAGACAGAGAGCAGCTCCTACACATTTTGGTGTATCAAGCAATTAAAAAAAATTAAGTAATTGAAAATGTTGCATTTTCAGAATGTGATTCATTACAAGCAATTAAAAAGTGGGAAGAGGGCCACAGTTTACTGCCACCCTGATGGCTAAGTGAAGTTCATTTACATGGCAAGTAATCTGAACCGACAGTTGGTATGAACCTCAAGTGAAATCGAATGAAGGCTGTTAATTCTGAAAAACAAACAAACAAAAATACATTAGGGCTTATTTAGTTAAGTCTGTTTTAAGGGCGAAGTAAGCTATGAAGAAAAAAGGACGTTTTAACACTAAACACATTGTTCAGCAAGGAGTTTAAAACAGTTTAACCCGACGGGTAATTCCTTCCTCCACCACCGAGTGCTGTATCCAGCTACAAAGAGCCCCCACGTTCTCTCTCAATCTAGCCGACACCGCTCGCTGCTTTCAAGCTGCCCCCGGCCGACCGCACGCCGCAGGGCTTGTCCCGCCAGGACCACGGTCACTACAGCGGCCCAGGACGACGCCCGCACCCGTGAGGCCGCCAGGCGGGGAGGTGCCCGCAGCCGTAGCTGCCGTCGGGCGCGCCTTGCCCAGGGGGTGCGGGGGCCGCTCCCAAAGCGACCCCGCCGACCGCCGCCGCGCCGGGTTCCCTCTCGGCTTCTCGCAGCACCTCCCTCGCCTGCCTCCGCCTTCCTGAGCCGAGGCCGGCCACCGCCTTTCGTTAGCCCAGTGCCGAGCGGGCAGGGCGCTGAGGAGGGCGGCGCAGGACGGTCCCCCGGGGCCAGGTGAGCGGCTGCTCGGCTCGCGGGGGCCAGGGGCGGCCGGAGGCGGCGTGTCTGGAAGGCGCGGAGGGAGCGGTAAATGCTCGGGCTGTGAAGGTGGGAGTCGCTCTGCGCTGCCGGGCTGAGGTGAGTGACTCTCCGGGGCTGCGCCGAGGAGGTGCGTGGGTCTCCGGGGTGAGGGCACGGAGGTCCGGCGGGCAGTTGCCTGCGAAGCTGGCGGTGGTGGGCGGAGGAGGGCAGGTCGCGGAGCTTTGACTTCCGCAGCCAAGCCCCGCGGCTCCCGCTTAGTCACGTCCCCCTCGCGGGTCCTCCTTGAGTGGCGCTTATGGGTTTCGTCCGGCCGCGGGAAGCCCTGCCCGAGCAGGCTGCGGGGAGATCCCTCCCGCGAACGCTAGCCCTGCCGCTCGCTGCCGGAGCAGTTGTGGGCGGTAGTTGGGACGCGCCGCCGGCCCAGTGCAGGGTGTGAGGCCACGGTGAGGAGCTGCGGGAACACGAGTTTGAGTTCGTCTGGAGGGGGACTGCGCATTTGATCAGGTACATTCCTCGGTGCTGCTGGTGGAAAGATTTCCTTCTGGGTTTCAGCCTTATTTTTAAGCGCTTGATCAGCGGCGATAAGCATAATAATAAAAAAATAATAGATTAGTAACGCATTTAAACCGGCTTAAAAAGTGAACTATTTTGACTAACGCGGTTTAAGATGAAGAGCTGGGACAGCGTCCCATTGGGATATTGCCTTGCTAGGCTGGGCCAGGGTTTGCTCTCACATTTTCTGCAGGAATGAGTGCCGAGAATGTATTCAGCTCAAAAGTTTTTGCTGCTTTTCTTGTACATTCTGCAAGGTAACAAGTATCACTGAAAGTAAAATGTCTTCAGAGTCACCTGTCGTGCACAAAATTTGGTTTAGGAGGTTTTCTGTCTTTCTGTCTTTCTGTCTTGTCTTTTTACACTCAGTGTACTGGAAGCATCCTTGCCTAGATGCATTCAGTTTTGCTTTGCAAATATATAGGGGTTTGTTATTCATGGGTAGTATTTATAACAGTACTTTGTTTCTTTTACTGTGGGGCTGTCTTGTATTGATTTATGCAGAAATGTTGAAGAAATATTTGTAAACTAACTCATTAGCCTTCTAAAGGCACTCCTGTCTAGCCAGTGAAACATGCAGTTGTACAAGCCCGGGCTAGTTTTGGCTTACATGAAATCGGTTATAGTAATGCTGAAGACATGGTAGAATGAGCTTCAACATGAGCCAAAATAGAGTTTATGACCTCAGGCATGCAGCTCTAAGTGTTACTCAGTCCCAAAGCAAATTAATTTCTGTTGCTTGTGCTGGAAAGGTAAAGCTGGTATTATGTGTATCAAAACCCATTTCTCCCTTTTGCTTGCATAGGCTTAACAGTGTACATCACCATTAGAAGAGAGCTGCTCAAGTTGATACTTACATTCTGTAGCTATAAGCTTGTGACTTTAGCCCTTCCTTCCTAAACTATAATGTATAATTCTGTAACTGTTCCCATGGGGCAAACAAGTAGGATTTGGTCCTCTGTTGGGTGACTGGAAATGTGTTTGGTAAATTGAACTAATGAACAGAAAACGTTCTTGCTTTGGAGGGTCTCCAAGCGCTTGCCTTCACTGAGTAAGCACACTTAGGTCTTACTGATAAAGACAATCTATAAAGTGAAATGCTTTGAATGAAAATGCAGGGAAGAAATTACATGTAAACAAAGTTTGCTCAGATACAAGTTTGGGCCACAAAATTTTCTATTTACACCGCAAACTGGCATGATGTTATTGCTGCAGTGGCAGTCAGACGCCAAGTCTATTATTGTATTAAGAATCCTTATTAATACTAATTTAGTATCTTAAGGTAATCCTATAGATCAGATGGAGTTTGTGGGCATGTTTTTTCTCTAACATGCCTTCCAAATTTAATGTTAAAAACTTCTAATAAATCAACATGGCTCAGTTTAGAGCCAGATGGAGAGCAATAAAGGACTAAATTCCCATTCTTAAGTTAATTGCTCAATTAATACAGTTTTTTGTGCTGTGAATCCTTTCAGTCAGGTCTTCCACTAATAACTAGAATGTTGGCAGATAGAGAACGTTTCGGACTTCATGAGAGAGTAAGTGTTGTTAAATTTGGACAATTTTTGGTTCTTAATATGTAATATGATCAGTGGCCTTGGCAAACCCAGTAGAGCTTTAAAACCAATCACTGCACTTGAGCTTGAAATTTTATGTTTTCAGTCGAATAGTAGATTAGATTGTTCGAAAGCCAAAATCAGGGTAGCATATACCATTAGGCTCTCTGACTTCCATGGAAGAATTGGCATGAAAAAGGCATGCTATTTGGCCTGAAATGTTAGCTTGCTGATAAATGGTAAGTGCAGTAGTATTACTCTGTCTAGGTTCAAGCAAAAGCTTTGCTCTTTTTTCTCAGATGCTTGGATTTAGAGGATATTAGTTTGTTGCAGCACAATAGGTGCTGCTCAGCTTGTGAACAAGAAAGGAGCAGAGTGAATAATTTGATGCTTTTTAGGTAGATGCTCATGATTATGAAGGTCTTATTCTTTCCAGTTGTAAATTCCTGATAGAGTTACAATTTGGAAAAGATCTATACTTGCTCTATGAACAGATAGGCTTGTGTAAGTGTACGGTAATTAATAAGGACTCAATTATTTGGGAGTCTTGCATTCCTTTTGTTCGAGAATATCTTTGAAATTTATTGT
The DNA here is from genome assembly GCA_009867235.2 of Psittacus erithacus. Classification (NCBI taxonomy): domain Eukaryota; kingdom Metazoa; phylum Chordata; class Aves; order Psittaciformes; family Psittacidae; genus Psittacus; species Psittacus erithacus. Next base: position 11,426 of record WYDI02006110.1, on the reverse strand, counting down.
TGTTCAGGGTGAACAAAGGATCTTTTGTAGTAGACATTAAATCAAAGACAAAAAAAGGGATCTCAAACTCCTTCCTGCATGAGTCACATGGATTTGTCTCCAGCTTGTATACCACAGGTGCTCAGTCTGTGAGTGTTTCTTACATAGCTTCAGGACAGTTTTACTCCAGGTAATATGTAGTGGAACTGATACAAGATATTGGAAGTGTAATTGTCAGCCAAAGTCCCAGCCTCAGCATTTTCTGTTTTTCTTTCATCGAAGCGCACTGTAGCTCAGAAATCTATGTATTGTTTGACACAACAGCTGCTTTTCAGCTAGTGCCTTAGTAAAACACTGATTTAGTTCTTCTATTCTAGGTCCTCTTTTGTTGAAATAAAGTGTTCTTAGCATCTCAAGAGAAAAAACTATAGTTTATGACACAATTTGCTTATTTTTGTTTGCTTTAAAAGAAAACTAGAATGTCAGTTATACTAGATAAGACAGTGTCCTGAAAATTAATAGTTGCCCACACTGCTTAAAATACTTTTTAACTCCACAGAATTTAGGAGAAATTACTAAAACTTATCACATTTCTGTTTTCTGAAATTTACATTAAGTTATTACTTCAGCTGATGCCTTATTTGCCAAGAAAGAACAACTACTCAGAAACTGAGCACTGTGTATGTTGTCATTTGTGGTGTTCTTTAAAGGAATCATTGAAGAGTTAAGGCCTAAGAGATCCATCAGTAGGTTTGCCAGAAGTTGTCATGTTTTACAAGATGTGACACACATAGAAATGGTAGAACTAGCAATAAAATGAGTGATGTGAGAATGCTGATTATAGAAACATTAATGTGCACATATAACAAAACCCAATATCTTTTTGCTGATGTTTTTAGTGGTTTAAATATTCTTTTTAAAATGCCTTTCATATTCTTTAGAGAAAAAGTTACTATGGCTCTCTGCCTGGATTTATTAGACATCTGGGTATGCCCAGTTGTGAATGTTGCCAAATTCCTGATTTCTGAGTTCCCAGCAAGACTTTAAATATCTTTGTTTCTTTTGCACCAAATTAATTATGGCCATACACCGACTGAATAGGTTTCTGATAATACTAGTCACTTCCTGTTTTGAAGTCTGTGGGACTTAGTTCCATCATTACTTATTCATAGCATAGTCCAAATGTTCATACTTGAATTAAAAAAAGCTTTCTTTTTTTCCCTACACTTATCTATGTTTCAGCAAGTCAGCATTGTGGTTAGCGTGGCTTATTTGTAAGAAGGCTAATCACATTTTTTATAGACATGGTGGTGGTAAAAGAAGCCATGTAGAGCATGCTTGTAAAAAGTAAGTTTTCTGAGCTGATACATTCATGGGGACTGTACACAGAAATGGTGCTGGTTTAAATAAATTATTAAATTGCTTTGAAGTCATTGGCTCTATTATGTGATGACTTTCAAGAATTTAAGAATGATTACTGTTGACTAACTTGTTTCAGTTGTATTGGTCTAACATGGGCTCTAGTCAGAATTTAGCTGCCTCATTTTCCCTGACAGCTGATTATGGAGTTTGTCCTTTCCCCTGTGCTCCGTAGACTTACATTGTACCCTAAGGAAGAGCAGTATTGAAGAGCCTCTTTTGAGGCCCAGAATACTGTTCTGTCATAACCCTGTTTCCTCAGATATCTTAATAGAGGACCCTTAAATATTTGACAAAGGATTGAGGTGCAAAAGTGACTGTATTTCCCTAGGGTAGTGATGCCATATTCCTAATCATCCTGGAAGATGCTTGCTTCAGCTCTTCTATATTTCAAAACAGATGAGCTTTATTTCTTTGGTACAAAGAAACTGTTAATTTTTGTCATTGGGCTGTTGACACTACAACAGTCTGAGAGGTTTAGAAAAAAACCCAGCCAAACAAGAAACCTTCATTAAGTATTGTGCTTCTGGGCTTCCAGAGAAATTTTAACAGCTCCAAATGCAAGATCCAAGAGACCTACTAAGTCCATAAAGTGAAGCTTAGGATGAAATCACAATATAATTTCTATTTTAGGGTGCTGCCAAGACAGCATGGAAAGGGGAGTGGGGAAGGAAAGGCAGAAACAACTCCCTCCTCCCCTTCTCCCTTACACTAAGATGAAATAAACTTTCGGGTGCCATTTTTGAAAAGTAGGAAAATTGAAAGCATAAGCCAAACAGTCTTCCTTCTGGCATGTTTGACCCTCACTTGATTCCTTACAGCCTGCTTATATTGTTCACTGATTGCAGTATTCCACCTTTGAGAAAGTCTTTGTCCTTCCCTATTTCTGCATCAAATTCAAGTCCTGTTACCAAATATAAAGGTTTTTGCAAAACTTTGTCTTCTTTTCTGTGTTTCTATCATTGTACACCCTTCCACATGCCTTTTACATGGCTTAAGGTGCATGCTTAGCATTCATTTATTTTCTTTGTTCCTTTCTTACCTAAGTGTAGTCTTTATTGTACTTCCAGTCTTCTACTCTGCAGAGCGCTCATTTTCTTACTCCCTCTCCATGAAGCCTATATACCTCAAAACCACAAAGTAGTATCAATAAAAATATAAACAACATGCCTGTAGTTGAAGTAAACACACTTGTGACAAATGTAACTACTTTATTACATCTCTGCTGCTTATGCTTCATAAGTACTTTGCAAACTCTTTGAAGTGTAAACTTGCTCATGTGTTGTTACTGAAGGACTTTATAGCTTGCTCTAGAAGATTTAATAGAGTGTGTGGATAATACTGTTCGAGAGACTACACAATGCAGAAGAGGTAGAACTTTTATAAGAGCTAGAAAGAGGCCTCATGCTCACCTCCCAGATGGCTGCTGGATATGAGGAGGTAAATCATTGCCAAACTGGTAAGAGGGAACAAAAACTTGCCTGAAATTGCCCTCTGTTCCATTTTTGCACTATATACAATGACACGAGTTGTTGTAAGAGGGAATTAAGTACCAAAAGTGCTTTTTGACACTGAAGTATCTAATCAGGAGCCATCCAATAGAATATTACAGTCATGAATTCACTTATACAAACCTGAATTATTAAGCATACACTTTTATGTGAATCTAAGGGGAGATCTATGAGTTGAACTGAGGGAGGACCTTGGCTTGCACAGTTTGGCATTTACAAAGTAAAATAAAATTGAGTCTTTCTAATACCGGTATCCTGAAGCAGTTTAAATACTGTTGAAAGCTGAAATGGATTTCTGGGAGAGTTTTTCCTCCTGTTTATTTCTCTTAAAAACTGAACCAGTGAGCTATGAGTTTCACAGAAGACTGATACCTGTAACTAAGTGGCTTGTTGCTCTCTGTAAGCCGATTTATTAAAAGCTGAAATGCTTAATATCTTTCAAAACAGTAAAGATTTGTCAGGAGGACGTGTTTGTAAGTTCCTTGAACTGACCTCACACACTGCCATTGCAGTCTTAGAAAAAGCTGGTGTTCTGCATAAAGTGACTGTTAGGGCACAGTATGCTTGTTTTTACAGCCTTTGATAAACACTGGAGAAAATTAATGAAAACCAAGCTATTATCAGACCGTAATAATCCCATTACTGTCTTCTGGAAAAACGCATTAAAAAAACCCCTGTGGAACAACATTCTTAAATCAATGGTGCTACTTCTGCTGTTAAGTCAGTGAACACAGTATGTGCCAGAATTCACAGTGACATAAGACTTTCCAACATAAGTGTCCTCCCTATTACATCTGACTTGCTTCAGCCAAAATTTAAAAATAAAACAAAAACTTTATTAGGTTTTGGTTCCAGTCTGGAAAATGCAAGGGGTTGATGGAAGAAGTCTACAGTCTTGCATTTCTGAAAGTAATTAAAGGCATCAGGAAGTTTTCATATCTGGGCAATACAGTGTTTCTCTTGCTCTTTTCTTCCTTTAATCACCTGGTATAGGTTTGAATAGTGCAGACTGTCCGAGAACAACAGTCAGAAGCTTACCGTTCACTATTACCCTCCTCCTCCTCAGAAGGAAATTCTCTGAATTTATTGGGCACAAGTACTAAAGTTGACAGAGTGAGACCCAGACTATGGATGAAGTAAGTGTGACTTGAAGAAAACTTGCTACCTGGTTAGCTGACTAAACAACTTTATCAAAACATGATTTTTAGGCATTCAGGAGAAGCAAGGTGAAGACAAATTTGGGTGTATTTCCTGTGAATCTTTAGAAAGCTAGCCTGCCTTTGAAATTTCTTGCTTTTTTAACTTTTTTTGTTTGGTTGGTTAGTTGATTTTGGTCTATTCCCGTATAGGTTTGTGTTTGTTAGCTATGTCCATTGTTTTATTTTTTGTCAGCTTTAGGATGCTTGATTTTTGTATTGGCTTTATCAGCAGCCTTTCTTCTTGCTTGTTTACACCCATGCAGATGTTAGTCAATTTGACAATTGCCTTAGTGTATTTAGATTTTAAAGGTACCATCCAGAATCTGCAGACAGGAAGCAGTATGTGTCATCATCCAGGTTGGTCTGTTTCAGTGCAATCACAATGTTTGTATTGTGCTGTAATTATTGAAAACACTGCCTGGCAACGGTGTCACAGTGCTCGAATTTTTCAAAAGCCTTTGCTTTGTTTTCTGTTATGTTATTGTAGGTATATAATTTATTTGCATGTACATTTAATCAGTTTCCAGAATGTCAGTTACCGAGCAAGTAGTGATAGGACAAGGGGTAATGGCTTTAAACTGAAAGAAGGTAGATTTAGATTGGATATAAGGTACAAGTGATTTACTTTGAGGGTAGTGAGGCACTGGAACAAGTTGCCCAGATGCCCCGAGTTGTAGATGCCCCATTCCTGGAAGTGATCAAGGCCATGTTGGACAGGGCTTTGAGCAACCTGGTCCAATGGAAGGTGTCCCTGCCCATGGAAGGGGGGGTTGGAAGTAGATGATCTTAAAGGCATTTCTAGCTCAAACCATTCTATGATTCAATGACCTTTAGGTGCCCCAAGAAACTGGGCTTGTTTTACAAACACAGCTGGAAGGCAGAGGGGATGGAGTCTGTGCCTCTGTAACTGTCCTCAAAGGGGACTGCATGGTACAGCTCCACTCAAAGTGATGTGTGAGAAACCTGGACTGCTTTCCAACTGTGCACACACCGGTGACATATCCTGAAAGAGTTCACAATTTAGAGTCCCTGAAAAGAAGGAAACCTATTATAGCCTGCTATAACATGTGCAAAAATGCAGTCAAGTTTGCAAGAAGTATGAATGCTAACATATACACTCATATATGCATCAAACATAGTGGTAAAGTTAAACTTCTGGTGTCATGCAGGATTCTTCTGTGTATCATAGAGCTGATAAACAATACATAAATTTTATTGCTTTCCATTTGTTTCAAGAGCCAATTATAGAATCACTTGTAACTATGTATCTCTAAACATTTTTGTTTAAGAAATAATGCATGCAGAAAGCACACTTCACGTAACATTTCCTTTAGCATATAAAATCAAAAGATGTACTTTTTTTGAAAAAAATTCTTTAAAAAAAATTCATAGAACTTTATCTCTTATAGTAGGAGGTATGTTCTTTTTCCACCACCATGTCCTATTACTCCCATTCGGTACCCATCACTAGGGAAGAAATGTGAACAAATCAGGTTTTCATTATACTGTCCATGAACTTGCTGCCCAAAGTGACTTGAGGCATTTCTCGATTTTTTTTTTTCTTCTTGCCTCAAGAATGAGATGATGATTTGGAATCAGTCTCTTGCTTCTTCCTTAAGAGTTCACTATGCTGCTATTAAAATGTCAGGTGATAGAACTTGCTGGGTAGGGGACTGAAGAGATGCTTTGCGTATACTGACTGAGATTATCGAAGCTTTTGGATTACATCTCCAAGCTTGCTGTCTGGCTGCTTTTAGTTGGTTTTGCTTTTATTTTTTCTTGTGTGTGTGTTTTTTGTTGTTGTTGCTGCTTGTTCGTTTGTTTTTCAAATGTTGAAAGCCTTATTTGTGCAAGGACTTATGGCTGTGCTGTGATGTATTTGTGAGACTTTGGAGAACTCCATCTTGAGTGGGTTTTTTTTTTTTTTTACTTTAAGCAAACAGCTCTTTCTTTCTCAGCAGCTTGGCAATATACAAAGTATCTGTGCATTTCTGTATGCTGTATACCCAATAGTGTAACAGGATTGGAAAGATTTACACTCTTGGGTTGGAAACATAATTTATCATAATGTCTGTACACCTGCACTTTTTTTAGTCACTATGTTTTGTTTTGTTGATTTTTTTGTGTGGTTTGTTTTTTTTTTTTCCCTTTTAGAATGGCTGCCTGGGGAAAAGAACACTGCTGCATCCACAGGATACAGGACATTTTCTTGAGATTCAGGATTGTTCTAGCAATTCTTTTACTTCATTTGTTCCTGGCTACAGCAGGCAAAGGTAAGACATTCTTTCCTCATTTATCTAGTGCTGGTATTCCAAATAAATAGCGTTAGACTTGATGAATAGGAACAGGCAAGTTTCTGCCTCCTTGAAATGAAGAGGAAAAACTGCCATTAACAAGCAATAAATCACTTCGCATTTAACACTTTGGATATACAAACCCTATGTTTAGAGTATTTGTTTTCATAAAAAATCATCAGTGGTAACTTCTTTTTGGCTATGGATAAGGACAGGACGCAAACCCAATACGTAATAACCAGGAAAATTACTTTCTAGCTATTTCTGAACTAGACGTGTTACTATTTTCACAACGTGTTGTTAAGTCTTGCACACTGTTCTTACACAAACGCCACAAGATCCTTTGAGCTTCACTCTACTTAGTGCATGTACGAGCACGGAACATCTCCTGCATTGCTCTTGGTTGTTCTGAATATGGCTAGGGAAAGCATAGAAAGATCCAAAACATGTAACAGAAATTATGTATTTGATTTTGACAGTCTGCTCTTTATATAACGGTAAATGAAAAATAAATTCTTATGGTTCTTGTACAAATAGGGTAGCTGACATGGTGATGCTTTCGTATGAGGTATAGAAGAATAAACAATTTGCGTTTTATTTATGGCTATTCTTTAAGCTGGCAGATACAAGTCTATTGTCTGTTACCACTCTGGGCCTCAACTGATGTAGATTTACAATTTACATTTGCAAATGACAATCTACACTTACAATTTACATTTACAAACAGCAGCTGTGCTTGTCATTTGTAAAACTTCCTTATGTCAATGGTGTGTAATACATTGATCATGCTAGTAATGTGCATGGAACATTAAAAAAATTAGAGGTGTTTTTTTCTGTGTACTTAATGGATATTTTAGAAACTGCTTCCTGAGTTATGGCATGTTATTTTGCTCTAGAAGGTCAGAGTTTCTTGCAGTTTAAATGTGTTTAAATGTGCTTAGTAAGTATGCCTGCTTAATGACATTATAGTAGCGATGAAATTTCATACATTTACAGACTAGATTAATTCTGATTCTAGTTTTCCAAATGTAGTAATTTTCATAAAATGAAGCTTTTATTGAGACACAGGTTGAGATTCAAGTGACAAACCAGTTACTATGATGGTGAGGTTTTAACCTTGTGTACTTTGAATAGTAAAAAGGGCAGGGCTGCTCAGCAGGTGATTGGATGTTCTCTCCCCACCTAAGATGCAAAAGTATGTTTGTGTTCTCTAGGAAATAGGAAGAAAGAGGAGCTGCCTGTATTCTTTCTGATATTTAGGACACTGAATAATGTGATGTAGTTTATCCCCATATCCAAATAAAAGTGTGAATGAAAAGGAAGACTGAAACTCATTTTGGAGAAACAGTTCTTAGCTTTAGATTTCCAAAACAATCAGCAGGATCAAGTGACCCATATGTAGAAAGTTTAGAGTTTTAAAGCTTATAAGGAACTGTTATGAGGTCTGGGCAGAATACATGAGGCTACAAAGTTCTTGTGATGTCATTTTAGTGCACCGTAGTAAGCCAAGTGTGTTACAGGTGGCAAGCACTTGATAGAAATTGACTATTGTTGCTGGTTAAAAGCCAGTTGTGAAGACACATAAGCTTGTGACTATTTTTATTCAAGAGAATACTCGACTGTATTAATGCTCAACTATACTGATACAATAGCTATTACTAATGCACGGAAAACAACAGTGCTGCTTATGTACTGAGAGAATCTGCTCCTGTATGTCTAACTCTTACTACCTGTGGTTGCCTATCTCTTGTAAAAATACCAATTATCACTATCCAAAAATGTTTGAGAAAAGATTACATTTTTTGGTTTACGTTTCCATTACCCTGTCATTGTGAGAAAGTTTCTTTTCAATGTTTGAAAGTATGTGCATACATTTCAGGGTTTCTTTTAGGGCTTAAAAGAACATTAAGTGGATGCTGTTAGTTTTAGTGATGGTAAAAACCCCAGTTCCTGCATCTATTAGAGATAAAAATACTAAGAAGGAACAATTTGTATTTCTGAAAGAGCTTAAGTGCCTGACTATGGCAAATGACATTGAAAAGCCAGCCCATGATTACAACTGCATGGAGTTTCCTTGACTTCAAATTGTGAGTTTTTGCTTATTTTTCTTATTCTGGAGATGTTTTGAGCATTCCTTCTACTATGCTGCCTTTCTGGTCTGTGATGATAAATATGGCTAGGTTTCTGAGTGTGTTTTCTGTTGTCTGAACCCAAAGGAAATAATTGTAAGCCAGAAATGCCACTGTCAGAGCACAGCCAGTTGTAGCTCCTGGTTTTTATGGTCAAGGGTGGGTTGCAGACCACAGCTACCGTTATGAGAGAAAATAAGCGATGATTAACAGAACTTCCAAAAGCTTTAAACTAGTGTCATCTCCTACTTATGTTGCATCCACCCACTTATCAGACTTACTCAAGATGGTGATGATAATTAATTTCAAACTAATTCAGTGCTGTACTGCATGTGTGCCACTTAGAAAATACATTTCACTGTTCCATGGTTATGAGTTCCTTTGTGCTTTTCAGCATTCTTTGGGTAGACAAACCATATAAAATTTTCCAAGCCTTTCTTGTAATAATTCAGGTAGTTTTGGTATCTATTCTATTAACTTTGGCACCCCTTTTGGCACTTTTTGTTTTTTAACTATTTAGAGCAAAGTGGGGCCATACTTTCCAGTTTCTAGCAGGGTAGATCTCTCTAGGCAAACTCTTTTGTTAGTTTAAGTTAATTTGTCAGGCCTTGCATACTGATCAACAGCAGTCTTTTTGATTGATATAAAGCAGACTAGGAGAATCATCAGCAGGATTGATCTCATTTTGCATTATTTTTGGTTACCTGCTGTAAGACTTTTCACCTGCAAGTTTATGTCCACTGTGATTGCCTTGACAACTTCATAATGTCAACTCCCCTAGAGAATGTAATAGGATTTTGCACCCCTTTAATTGATTCACTGTTGGCACGTAAGCACTGTTTTTAATCAATCATAGAACCATTTTAAGTTTAACATGAAATCAAGCCTTTCTCAGAACTCATTCACTTCTAAAATAAGTCTTGATTAACATTTTTGCTCAGGAATGGATTTACAATCTTCTGATCTGGGTAGTTAATTACTTCAAATTTTGAAGCTATGTCGGGAAACTTCCTTAACCACTTTGGTTGAGGACTGCTCAAGACTGCTTACAGGAATCTCGGAGGGTATATGAGTCATGCACTCATTTACATAGAATGAGTGAATTCGTGTTGTTGTTTTGGGCATGGAGGAATTAATTCTACAGCTTGCTGTTAGGTTAAGTATGTTTTTCTTCTCCATTGCCATAAAACCGTGCTAAGTATTACCTTGCAATTCAAAATCTGCTGTCTGCTAGTTAGGATTTTCACCTAATTTGGCCTGTACCCTGAGAGTTTTTTTGTTTGGTCTGTAGCCTTCTATGGCACTTTCATGATGTATGTTGAACTTCAGGAATGGTTCAGGGTTGTGAAAGATGCCTACAGATTTCTGCTGATTAGCGCCACAAAGACAGTCAAAGCTATAGCATGCAACAAGCATAGTTATTAATGACTTTCCATGAAATTGGATTGATTTATTTTATGTGTCAAACTTTTTCTGGTAGCTTGTACCTATTAAGCTGCACTTGGAAGTTAGGAACCTCCTGATTTAATTTGTTGCTATTGAAAAAGAAATTTGAAAGTGCTCTGGTCAAGACACAGATGAGTCAGAATTGGCCTGATGAAAGCTGATACTCTGGTTGGTTGCAAATATTACAGAAGAGCTAGCTGTGACCTTGAAAGTTAGCTAGGATTATGACTGTAACCCACCTTGGGAAAAAAACCCAACACCATAAACTGAACCAAGTGCCTGGAAATTTGTCTTTCAGAGGGGAGCTAGTGGAAGAGATTTCTCTCTATGTTGAGTGATCTTTTCCAGCTATTCAATCCTGACCAATCATTATTAATCACCTACCTCCTCTGGAGGGTACCTAAAAAGCTTTGCATATATCGATAAATAAATGCCTCCTGAAGGTGTTAGTAATGTGTTCTCTTGTATTGGCTGAGCATCTACCAAGCTATTTCATTTTTCTGCACTTCAGTTTCGTGTGCCGTAGGAGTTTTTATTAGATTGAATTTAATTTGTTGCTGATGGGTGCACCATAAAGCAAGCAATCATGATAATGATTATATTGTTGGAATGTGCATTTTTCCACAAAATAAGAGTCGACTCCAAAAAGCTTACATTTATAGCTGCAAAAGCCTGTACTTCCCTCAGTGGGACAGTAGAGGAAATGAGGCACCTACCAAAACTTAACAAATATGATCTCAAGTTCCAATGTTTGGGGTATTCCCTGGCATTGCTTATTTTACCAGCATTGACAGAGCCTGAAACCTTGTTTTCAACAGTAAATTTACTATTAGCACCTTAAATTTTATTTACTCTCACAGCTGAATTCTGAGTTGCCGTCACCTCAATGGCTCAGTAGGTTAGCAATTGACAGACCAGATGTCTCTGCAAGTAAATGCCCTGGTAGAGAGCAGGGAATGGGAGCGGGATGGGATTAAATTCAAAATATACCAAAACACATTTTCTGAAAGTTACTTAAACTCATTCTCTTCTAGAAAATGGCTATGTTCTACCTTTCTTGCTGAAACTCTGCTGGTATGCAGCACAGGATTTAAGAATCTTAGGGCTGGAAAAAAAAAATCATAGAATCATAGAACGATGTGTGTTAGAAGGGACCCTAAAGATCATCTAATTCCAAGCCCCTTCCACAGGCAGGGACACCTTCCACTACTGCAGGTTGCTCAAAGCCCCATCCAACTTGGCCTTGAACACTGCCAGGTGTGGGGGGCACCCTCAGCTTCTCTGGGAAGTTATTCCAGTGCCTCACTACCCTCATAGTAAAGAGCTTCCTTGTAGAATCATAGAATGGTTTGGGCTGGAAAGGACCTAAGATCATCTAGTTCCAACCCCCCTGCCATGGGCAGGGACACCTCACACTAAACCGTGTCACCCAAGGCTCTGTCCAACCTG